>JBAMJV010009341.1:0-54832 GCA_037951105.1 Echinarachnius parma
GCCATTTTGTTAGTTGTGTGTGATGTTGACATTTTGTTCTTTCAAATGTGGTGATATATCTTGAAGTTCATATTGGTGATGTTGAACATTATTGCATGGGTATTCGTAATCTAGCTGTTGTTTCTATTCAGAGTTGTTCATGAATTGTATTAACGATGTGTGGACCAGTTTATTGTACACATAAAATACATAAATTCCTGTGAGAATAGACAAATGTATATCGCACGGGCGTAGACATGACATTGATACCCATTCAAGTGTGTGTGTGTGTGGGGGGGGGGGGGGGGGGGGGGGGGGGATATATTCATTCATCCCCCCCCCCCCCCCCCCCCCAGTTGAATAGGTGTTACGTAACTCGCTACGATATCGGAATGGTCGGGCTACCAACTGGCTCTGTTCATTTGGAAATTAATATCCCAATTTATTTCGCATTAAATATGTTGGGTCAATTTCATACCGGTTTACAAGCTTCTTCTAGAACAGAATATTACCTTGATTTACTGTAATCGAATTGTTTGAGTGTTGTCATCAGTGACAATGCGCGTTTATTTGTACTTCTCTATTTCAACTATTGGAACTATCAGAATACAAATATTAATAACACTAATATATTGAACCAATGTAGCGTTAATCCCAACTAACAATTGGACGTTTTCTGAACGTTCTAAACAGGTTCCAAGTTGGTTATTTGGACGTTCTGTAAAAACGTTTTTAAAACGTTTATTTGTGGTAGGTTGAAAACGTTTTTAGAACGTTCCAAATAGACGTTTTTAGAACGTTGTTTAAACGTTAGAAAAACGAATAAAAAACCTTTCATGTATTTGCTTTCAAGTGCAAGGACCAGCAGAACGTTTTAAGAACGTTCTGTAAACGTTCCTTAATGACGAAGACCTACGGAACCTAATAAAAACGTTTTTTTAAATGTTCTGTAAAGGTTCATTAAAGACGAAGACCTACGGAACCTAATAAAAACGTTTTGTGAACGTTCTGTAAACGTTTTGTGTTTGCTGGGTATGCGCCTCTTCTACGTACTGTTTGGTATTACATGTATATGCAAATAGTTTGGTTGTATTGTTATGTTTTCGCTAGATGTTGTCCTCATATACGTAAACACATGTCAACAAGTGTGGGCACAGTGGGTTGTTATATTCCCCAGTAGTAACACAAGTGTATGTTAAATATTTCATTATGATGTATTTACAGGCGTATCAAAAATAGTGGTTATATTTCGAATTTTCATAAACTAGATTTGTTGTTTTAAATTTAAATGATCGGAAAATATGTTCGTTTTCTGTTGGTATAAATAATAGTATAGTTTGATGCCCTGACCATACTATGCATTTTGTATAAGATAATATTATTGTGGCGGATCTCTCTGTTATAAACTAATAGTTGTTGAAGCATGTAAGAAGGGTGCTCCAGATGCGCATTGTGAAAACACTGGAATGATAATATTAACGGTTGTACTGTAGAATAGTTGTTTGTTAAAGATTACAAATCAATATAATGCAGTGCATGTACAATGTTGTACTGAGGCACACGTTCTTTTTCAGTACATGAAATATACATTTAAATAAGTATTGTCTGTGTTCATTTAGATGTGATATTGTCAATACATTTAAGCAAACAAACACATTTACAATGTTATAAAGACATGTATTTATTTATTAAAGTGATACCTGTAAAGTGTCAGATATTGCACAAAATTACGTTTGAGACTTCAATCCTATATCAATATCATTGTAAAATAGAAAAAGAAAACGAACACTGTTTACCTTCTCCAAATTATTCTTCTTCTTCTTCTTCTTCTTCTTGTATAGTCTGCCTCCTTCAACTTGAAGATTCTTGCAAACTTTGTGTGTGTGTGTGTATACGCGACGTGCATAGTTCATATTCTTACTTGCAAGTCCAAACTCATTTATAAACAAAAACAAATAAAATAAATAAAACAAAATTAACGTATATACAAGTTCAGAAAGGACTGTATTCAGGACAATCTTAGCCACGACTTTCCAGCAGATGGCGACGGAAGGCATCTGTAGACGGGGCAGAGGCGATACTCTCGGGTAGAGTGTTCCATGCTCTCACAGTCCTCGGGAAGAATGATTGTTTGTGGTCCTCGAGACGAGAGTAAGGGACTTGGTATCCTCCTGAGTGGACACGAGTAGATCCGATTACCGGTGTGATGTAGGTTTGGGTCGGGAAGGGAACTACATTGTTGTGTAGTTTGTACATCATGGTCAGCCTCATGTCTTCCCTTCTTTGTTGTAGGGTAGGCCATTCGAGCTCCCTCAGCATGTTGTCTACACTTGACGTGTAATGATAACGGTTCAATACGAAACGTGCTGCTCTCCTCTGAACCATCTCCAATTGGTGTACACTCTTGGCGCTAGTCGGATCCCAAACTGTAGCGCTGTACTCCACCAGTGGACGCACTAGAGCCTTATATGCAGTCGCCTTTAGGGTTGGATGGTTGATTCTAAGATTCCGTCGCAGAAAGGCCAGCGTGTTGTTTGCTTTGTGGCATACATTGTTGATATGTTCATTCCACTTTAAGTCTGGTGTAATGGTGACTCCAAGGTACTTGGTAGAGTTGACCGTTTCTAGGGGGGTGCCGTTGAGATAGTAGGGATGTACTATGTTGTTCCTCTTCCTTGAAACAGTGATTACATGGCACTTCTTTGTGTTAAGCTCCATCCTCCATGAATCAGACCACTCCCCAATTCGATTGAGATCCCCTTGTAGTTGATTGGCTTGTTGGTCATTCTCGATAGTAAGGTATGTGATGGCGTCATCGGCGAAGAGGCGTACTGGGGAGGAGAGCTTGTCAGGCAAGTCAATTATGTAATACAGGAACAGACATGGGCCAAGAACCGATCCCTGTGGTACTCCTGACTCCACATTCACTGCAGTTGACTGTAGACCATCTAGAACCACTCTCTGGCTCCGGTTATGAAGGAAGCTGGCGATCCATTGGAGGTTTTTGCCTCTCACGCCGTAGAAGTTGAGCTTCTTTAACAGCCTCTCATGCCCGACCTTGTCAAACGCCTTGCTGAAATCCATCACTAGAACATCCGTCTGCTTTCCTTGGTCAAGATTGTTATGGAGGTCGCTGACCAGTCCAAGCAATTGCAGCTCACATGACCTGTTCTTCCTGAATCCGTGTTGGAGGGGGTATAGGATATCATTTCTGTCTCCATGTCGCATGATGTTGCTGGCCATGACATGCTCCATAAGTTTGCAGCAGATGCATGTTAGGGAGATGGGACGATAGTTAATGGGATAGTTAATGGGGGGGGGGGGGGGGGGGGGGACACGTGCCCCCCGTCGCTACGCCACTGACTACTTCTACTACTGCAATGATTATTACGTTTACGATTCATGACTACAACTACAACTACCTCAATTTTATAACCACTCATAGTATGCATTATGTATGCAGAGCCTACATTAACGCACGCAAGCACCATGGGCGTCGATACTTACGTAATACCCATTCATCAGGGGGGGATGGATGAATGGATCATCCCCCCCTGATCAATGGGTATCAATGACAGATCGACGCCCGTGGCAAGCACACACACACACACACACACACACACACGCACACACACACACACACACTTACAAGTGCATGGACAAAAATGTACTGTATATTATTCGGTTACGCGTAATTGGTAGCGTATCATGAATCGGCAGTTAACAATTGATATTTGAGAATGATATGAATGATTAGAAGGCCCGAGTTTTCGGGGGATTTCCCGTGGTGAAGAGGCAAGGTCCATTTTAACCTACACGGAGTGAAAGAGGGGCAATACTATGTCCCACATATTTGATTTGTAAGGAAGCGGGATCAAATACCCATTATTCGAACAGAGTATGTTACTTGATCCGCAGTGTATATTTCACCCGCCTCCAAGTTAGTTGATGGATAGTTAATGGGTAATAATTCAAATCATACCAGGAAGAGACACTCATTTACCCGCGCACTCATAGTATCAGTATGGTCTTTTCGCACAGCGACGCATGTTGGTTTAGAACGTTAATCTTAGCGGGGGGTCGCATTCAGAGCGAAAATTTCCGCGTAGCCTCCAAACTGACGACGGTATTTGACCGAATTAACGTCGGTCGTAGAGCCGCTACGCGGGTACGTGATCAGCCAATCAGAGCGCTTGGACGGCGAGGCTCGCTGCCTCACTTGTTTCATGCACTGATTCGTACACACGCGCTGCATGCACAGTGTGTTGTGATGTGTACTGCCTATACCGTATGCTTATAGTACAACATGCATAATGAATGGAACGAATGAAACTCCCGCGTATTCAGAATTGCGAAACTGCAAATATATCGCGACGGTAGCCAGAGTACGGGGACGATCAAAGCTAATTTAAATCCCCCGCAGCCGCACTTGTGAAGTTATCAGTACACCACTGATAACAAACAAAAGTGCGCGAAATCTGTCCCGATCGACCAACGGTCGCACCGTCGAACCGTACTTCTCGGCTCGCGTTTAATTAGTTCTTAAATGGTATTGATTCCGCTATTGATATTTCCTTCTTGCTGAAACAATTGTTCCTCAATTAGCCTGAATACTCTTTTAGATTCGAATATCTGAGTAAAGAAAGCTGTCTAATGCTGCTTATCTGCTGCTTTTTGAGATGGTATAATTTAAGGTGAGTGGTATCAATTATTACAGTTAATATTAATCCATTTCGACGTAAAGTTATGTACTGTGTTATGTACGTATATGAATGTATAGTCAGAAACGACCGACCTGAGCGTGGTAACTATTAATACAGTGATCCATTGACTTTTTGTGTTCTTTCCAAAAAATGATATTTGAAACTTCAATCATAACGATGTTAGATTTTTGTAATGATATGTGAAATTTTCAAGATAAAAGAGCAATGTTTACTTAGTGAAAAACATAGAAAACTGAAGTCTGATTTTACCCGCGATCGTCCGGTTAAAAATATCCGAAATCGGATACTATGGATGATATCAAGAGTATCCGAATTCGGGTAACATTAAAGTGGTAGTTCAGTTTTGGTATAGAGGGAGCAGTACAAAATAATTTTGTATGAGATAATGAATAGCTGAGTGAAAATTGTGAAAGGGCATACAATTTTAATGGCAGAATTAACTTTATTTGAACAAAGTCGGATCAGAAACGGCTGAAATATCAATAAAATATAATCGATCGTTTTAAATCTGGGGCCCAGATATAATGGATGATTAAAAAACAGATATATGCTTCCACTTTTCAAATTTGTCCAAAGAGGTTTTAAAATAGTTGTTGAGGATGTTTCTATTTAATAATTATTTCAACGAAACATCACATGCATAATTTGGAATGAAAATGGTTGAAGCCAATGCTTGCCCTTTGGTGTTATAATGACTCTTTTAATGATAACAGGCTTTTTACTGAGCCGTTTGTAATTTTCTAAACCTTTCGAGCATGGTGGAGCTATAACTATTATTTTGTAGTGTTATACTGGTAAGGTTTTGGATACTAAAGCTATGCCTTACCAAAACTGTACTACCCCTTTAGATACGGTCGAAAGCTGTGGCGTAGCGACGGGGGGGGGGGGGGGGGGGGGGGGCTTAGGAGCACGTGCCCCCCTCCCCCCCAAATAATTATAATAACAATAGAAAAAACATAAGGGGACATACAAAAACAAAACATGAAGTGCGCCCCCCTCCCCCAATCAGTCCGACCACGCTAAGCCACTGGTCAAAAGCGTCCATAGAATCTTTCCAATTCAATTTTAAATATCTCTAGTATTATGGATACATTTTATAAATTAAAACCCATTTTATTTCACCGATACCATAAGCAAAATAACATGGTACAAGAGAAGTGTTAAAGCAGCAAATTGTGTTGAATTTTACAATTCAACAATTGGTAATGGATCACTTTAAAGGGAGAGATCCTCTTTTGCAAGCCAAAATTTAAAAGTTGCGAGGTTATTGTCTTATATGAAAGGAAATTTCGTTTAATAGCATGCCTGAAAAAATTAGGGCTTGAAATCTCTTTTTCGTGGAGTTATAGACCGAAAACTGAATAAAAAAAAGTGACGTCGGTTAAATAGGTACATACGTACTTTCGGCCGGTGAGTAAGTTCGTACATAGATTTCACGGAGTGGCAGATCGGTATGCATGACCCCTACGTGACCCGCGCTAGCTACGTGACCCGCGCATAAGTACTAGTGTGTGAGCGTTTACCGAGCAAAATACCCAAACATCGCTTAAACTGACTACATGTAATTATATATTCTTTCTTTTTGAGATCTTTTTCCGTGACAAACGTTAACAAATGTCGGCTTCACAATACCTTTACGAGAATTAGTACTAAATTGATATGATATTATGCTAAATCAGTTGAACTCCTTTATTGACTGATATAGTTTAAATAAAGGGACGCATTCGTTTTTCATTCGTAGAATCAAAATTAGAGGGCTGTTCGCTAAGATTTTTTTGCGTGTTACATTGATCCCCATCCATCAACTGAAAGCTGTTCAGACGTTTTGTAAAAGTGGACCTGTCCCTTTAAAACGATAGTACAATTTCGGTCATACTGTTTTTAATTGTATATGTTGCAGTAAGAATCTACCACATAATCACAAAAATGTTTGTCGAAGCGCCCTCTAAACCAAAACTTAACACTCCCTTTAAAGATAGTACTCTAGTTTAGACGGATAATGGAGTCAGACGTAGTCCTCATGGAATCATTATTTTAAACAGGGTCATTGAAACTTATCAATTTACCATTTCACTACGAAATTTTGAAATCTGTAAAGACTGTATATATAGACACAACATGGTCAACATGGTCAATTGATTAAAGACACTGGCCCGTATTCACAAAGGAGGTTTGTGACAAACTGGGGTTTGTTCAGTCTAAGGTTTGTAAAATCCTCGGACTGAGGACAGACCTCCATTCCGTTTCTGAAACGAAAGATTTCACAAACCTTCATTTTCTCGGTCTGTCGACAGACTTCGGTTCGTGAAGCTAGTCTTAACCTGCAGACCCCTTGATATTATTTTCAAAGACCACGGTTAAATGTAAATAATGGAAAAAACAGTTGATCTGAGCAATCTTAGTACAACCTGGAGATGTTACTGAACATTCTAATAAATAATATAAATTATTCATCTCTAAAATCAACTTTGGAAATGTATTTGCATGAATCGAGTCGAATAAAACCAGCGCGCCGTCACAGAAGTGTTACACGTGTCCCACGTACTTACAATTGTGTTATACTTGTGAACCACACAACTACGTCACTGCGTTATCTTTGTTTTTTTGTTCCCTCCGCCGATCCTTAGCCAAACTTCAGATGGATACAGCATTTACTAATATGTCAAAACAAATAATTAAGTGTAAACTTAGTAAGGAAAAGAAGGACTATGTGATGTGATCAAGACAGATTTATTTATTAATATCTGATCTGCGCCACATTATTTTGTTGACGTTGATTTATAATCCACTTTCTCTTGAATTTCTTTCTCAACAAGTTTACTTGTTTTGGTGGTTTTTCAATAAGATTTGATTATGACCCGGCCATTTCTTTAGTATTTGAAGAAAATTATTTACAAGTGAATATTACTCACTTTTTCACTGGAAGTTGGTTGTTAGGCATATATCTTTTTCCTTTCTTCATAACAAAACTATATATTTTTTTTCAATTTCTCGGGAATGTTTCACGATACAATCATAATACGCAAACACATACACACACACACACACACACACACATAAATATACGCAAACACATACTCAAGCAGAAACATTATACACACATACACACACACACATGCAAACAACTGTGGAAATAAATTCAAATTTAATTTATTTGACTCCCTTATCTGGTATAACCTACTTTGTGAATTTATATTTGTGTATTTTCTCAGGGATAAGTTGTTTTTTTGCTTCTAATGAGTATATTACATTAATTTGTGTTATTGTATTTGTTTTAAACCCTGCAACAGACAGAAATGCACGGACACAATCATGCAAACACACACACGTAAATACAAACACATTTATACAAATACACGCACACATGCACACGCACACACACACATAAATACAAACATATTTATACAAAATATACACGCATGCACACACACACACACACACATCAAAAAGGGACAGTGCACATACATTTATTTTAGTTGATATCTATTTCTAAATATTTTACTATGCATTTAATAGGTTGGAAGATATTTGATTAAATATTATTTCCTTTAGAGTATTGTTCTGGAAGGCTGTACTTATAACTCTATTAGCAAAAAGTAAATCTAGAAATACACACAAATGGATGAAGAAAATTCAAATAATCATATTATAGATTTATTACATGAACATTCTCTATGACTTATTTTATACAATAACCACTATACAAACAGCTTTTCTTGACAAGTAAATGATACATAACACGATATTGGTTATTAAATTTACTTATCTTAAATATTGTGATCTCTTTTTAATTTAATCTAGAACATTAAATTGCAAATACTGTCAAAGGGGCATCAAATACCCATCAACTTAACCTAGCACAAAGAACCCCCCCCCAAGCAACCCCTCATGATTTCAAAGCTAAATATTGTTTCAAATGCTGTCAGGCAAAAACTATAATAGTAGAAATGAAAAACATGTGTACAAATATAAGGTACCTCATGAACATAAAGACAAATGGTGTTTTTTTCTTCTCAGAAATTCGCAAAAGTAGTATAATTAGTTGTTCAGTTACAATTTAGAGATTTAAAATTGTACTATACAATCTAAAAAATGCATTGAATCACATGTTCCATAACAAAGAATAAGTTTAAAACAGCATTTTTCAAAAACCATAATCAATGCATTTGATATGCATGTAATATTTCACAACAATGAAGACATGAATATCTCGGATTTTATCAAAAATGTACTTCATAGCTGTACATGTATAATACATAATTGTTATGGGAATTTACTTTTTGTTCTATGTTTAGTATAATTGATAAATATACAGATTTTAATATAATCTATTCATAATCAAAGGTCAAATTATGCACAATACAAATAGAATCACAACTTGTTTACCTCAAGGAAATGTGCTTTTTAAATTTTGGTTTACAATGCTGGGGAATTTGACATGAACATGTTTTGTCATTATTCATAGATAAAACATAACAGTTGAATTGGATTGTTACATAATTCAGATGAGCTAAATGTTCAATTTAAGTTTTTTTTTGTGCACGCAGTAAGCAAGTATGTAAGTACATGTACAAAAACAAAAATTGTATTAGCACAATTAATCACAGTCAATCAGTAGTCTATGGGATATTAACAATGCAAATAATAATTCACATATGTGAAATCTATGACATCCACCATTTACTTCAGAATGAATTGTGTTCTTGAAAGCATACAGAGTTCATAATTACCAAAATGGTAATAAAACATCCACGGTTAAGTTATAGGGTGGTTTTGATTAAAAAAGCAGCTGTTAACATGAGAGAGCGCCCTCAAAACACCTCGCATTTCAACCCCTGTTTTATCAACAATTTGTGGGGTGAGAGTAAGAAGGGTGTGAAGTCGAGTTTTGGCTAAATCGAGATACATGCATGTTCTCATTTTGGAAATATTAATTAGAACAATTATCTCTGATGAACAAAACTGACTTAACGACCTTCTCTTTATCAACCAACAAAGTATGAATGTGATGTTTGGTTAAAATGATTATTCAATAAAGAGATCAAGAGAACCAAATTTAAAACCATGTTGGTAGATTTTCAAAAATTTGATTCTGACGTTATGAGATCGTGCTCGAGATGGTTATCGAGATCGTGCTCCTGAGAAAGTTGATCGAACTTTGTACGCCGCACAGGGTGATCGAGATCGTGCTCGAGATGGTTATCGAGATCGTGATCATGGTCCAGAGCAGGAATAGTTATTACTACCTGCTAATGAGTTATTAACTGACTTGCTAATCTACTTGTTGCCAGCGTTAACCCGTTCCCTACGAGTTTATGAAATTCCCATAGATTTTGTACACAACCCTCTTGGTTCCCGTGGTCAAGGGGTTAATATAACATTGCTGGAAAAACCTGCTTGAAGAACTTAAATAATATTGTATTCTTCATATACCTTCACATACTTGTTGCAGAAAACTACTGGGACATTTGGACAACATATCTCCTCCATGATCGGCCTGTTTCATAGAAACGAGTGAGCCACAACACATTTTTGAGGCGCGGAACCTCCTTGCATCTCCCTTTTTTGTGGCCAGTGTTAGAGTGTTAGGGCATCTGTGGTTCACCTTCAGAGCGAAAAAATGGCATCATGGAGAGAATGTATACCTGCAAAATCGAAAGGGATTAAGAGAGAGGGGAGGGGTGGGGGGAAGAGAAAAAAAACAATATAAATAATTACAATAATACCTTTTGGGGGTGAATACTATAGAGGATACACTGGATGTTTTGTACACAAAATCAGCAATGATATCTTGTGTCACTTGTACAAAAATATGAGGAACACTTTACAGCAAAACTAATCAAGTTGCATTTAGATATTAGAAACATTTGTGAACTGAAATTCAAAACACATTAGCTTATTTACAGGAATTACCAACAAAAATATGCAGTGCAACTTTTTTACAATGAACATTCCTTGAATGTTACAGATTGTCCAAAGTATAACAATGAATAAGGATTAAGGAAGAAAGATAACAAATACATGTTTTCACATAAAGAATTAGTCTACCTTTCCTCCACCTCCAAGCAGCAAATCTGCCCTGGTCTCAAGCTATCTGGCAATTCAAAGCTCTCATACAAAATCCTAGCTTTGCAGACCTCCTGCCACCTCGAAAGCTTTGCAGCGATAGGAACCTGTCAATATGAAAATCAAATACAATTTTGCCTGATTAATACATTAAATTTCACTATTTTTTCAAATAAAGATAATTTTATAGATTATTATTTTGTCAACACATTAACATATAAATGGTGATTAATCATGCCAGTAAGGAAATTGTTCAATTTTGCTCATGAATAATAAATTTTGATTAATTGATCATTGGTTATCAACTAGTAGTTGGGATATTAATACGAAAACAAAATTGCAAGATTCTGATATTCCTCGTGTGGTATTGTTTCGAAAGACATTATTGTCTGTTTGTAACTTGTACATTATATATTGATTTACTTGATTTCTAACTAATTATTTACTGTTTCAACCCTCAAACAAGACACACATCTACAATAACAAAACAATTACCACATAACTGATGTTATATATTTGTAAGAAATATGCAGAGATGAAAGGTCCAATGACTTCATAACATTAATTACGATTTTTGCAAATTCAGTATCAAAAGATACACAAGCCTTGATAAAAACTCACAAAGTGGCCAGGCAATTATATTTGGTTAAAGATAAACAATGTAAACTTCATTCTCATTGCCAAGGATAGCAAATGTTGTAAACATTTATAATTAATTTCATCAGTAGTTACATGATTTTTATTTTACTGCTCTGGCAGTGGCCATTTTCATATGACAAACAATGTTATCTTTATTCGCACCTGAACACTGACAGAGAACCTGTTCTTGATATTAAGGACGTACAGGGCTTGATCTCCATCATGGTTCCTGTTGGTCTTGCAACAGCTTCTGCCATCCGTTTTTGACTCGCCAAACAGATGACTGTGCCATTTGAGTCTCATCAACATGCATCCTCTAGAATAGTACTGATTCCCTGAAGAAAAAAAAATGAAAATAAAATAAACAGATAAGCATATGCCACTGAAATTCAAGAGAATTTATAGTCCCAATGTATGTTATCCTTGAAAAGTGCAAACCACTGCATGATGAAATGGGGAAAAAGAAGAAGAAAGCAATCACCCATACCCAGCAGCTGATAAATTGTATGAAATAGAGATAGTTGATTAACATACAATTGTTAATTGCATTCTCAACCAAGACTGTAGAGTGTAGACATATTGACGTACCCTGGTATGTCTAAACTTTAGCCAATTGCATGATCAACAAATCTAGGTAGAAGCCTGGGCCAACAGTAAAATATTTCAGTAAAAATGTAAAAGAGGCCATGACAGCGCCAGATGTGTTGATCTACATGTAGCTCTAGTCTATGTGCATATATGGCAAGGGGTTTTTTTAATAGTAAAAAATGGCTAAAACAATAGTCAATACAAGTTACTACAGTCACTGTACAGTCACTGTAGGTGTACATGTACAGGGCATGTACAGGGCACTGGCCCGCTGGCCTGGGGCCAGTAAAATTGCACTTTCGGGCCAGTAAGAATGTATAAGAATTATATTTTGGTGGCCCAAATGGGCAAGCAGATTTTCTATCCAACATTGACAAAATTAGAAAAGTCTGATTTTCTTCCAAGCTCCATGTCATAATTCATCTATATTCTATAATTACAGTTTTGATCAGGAAAGAGTGATATTTTCTAATAGCAGGTCTCCACAATCACCTTTTTAGTCACTGGCCCGGTCAGGCCAGTAAAATAGATCTTTCCCTATTCTGGTGGCCCAAAAGAAAATTTACTGGCCCCAAAATTGTATTTTATGAGTAAGCTTTTTACTATTCAAAATATCACTCTTTCCAAATATCAAACATGTGATTACAGATGAAGCATGACATAAAAGAAAACAAGATATTTTCATTTTGTCAATGTCGGGTTGAAAATCTGCTTGCCCGATCGGGCCACCAAAAACTGACTTTTATACATTTTGCTGGCCCCAAGTGCAATTTCACTGGCCCCGGGCCAGTGCGAGTGTCAAGCCTTGCTAATAGTAATCAGTTTACTTATGAATGAAACAACCTTTTGGGCCCAGTAAATTTCTTTTTCGTGTCACCAAAACGGGGGAAGAAATGATTTCACTGGCCCGAATGGACCACTGAAAAAAAAAAAATATGTGTTTAGCTGTGCATGTTATATTTTGCGGCAATTTGAATTCTATAATTACAAGTACAACAATCAAAGCCAAAGCCAAAGGGTTAATTTTAAATTTTTAAAATACCATATAGTCTAAGGGTTCATCCTCGTAGCTCTCTAGTCTTAGGCTAAGTCTGGGTCTCCTCGATCGTGGAGGCCTCTGCCAGGTTGAGCTCAAGCCACTTCTTCCCACTCTCAGACTTAGTTTACGTTCTTCATGCTGATCCAAGAATCGTAAATTGTTCATCTGATCTGCCATCTTTAGTGGAGCCTTGAGGGAAGATGAAAATGAAAGAAAAAAATGTTTACTTTTTATTGATGAGTCATGTAATTTTCTATTTCATTTTTAATTTGAGCTCCAAGTCCAAAGTCCAAAGTCCAAAATATAGTCAGGGTTACACTGGCCTGCTGGCCCAACCAAGGGTATTTGGCTTGCCAGTGAAATTGCATTTCGGACCAGCAAAAATGTATAACTATAACTTAGTCATCATTATGATCATATTTTGGTGGCCCGATCAGGCAAGCATAATTGTTAATCCGACTGGCGGTTTGACAAAATTAGAAAAATCTTGTTTTCCATGCTTCACTATAAATATAATTGACATGTTTGATCAGGAAAGAGTGATATTTTGAAAAGTAATAAGTTCACTTTTTAAATAAAAATTTGGGGCCAGTACCAGAAAAGGGAAATAAATTATTTCACACACCGGCCCGACCAATCCACTGATTATGGAGGAAGAATCAGCAAATTAATTGAAATCCTTCCATGAGAACAGATTTATTGTTATCGAAAGGCTGCGCAAAATGCCACTTTAATCTTATTTGACCTTCCCTTCAAATTTACTTTCAGATTCCGCAATCCCCAGCCGTAGAATTTTTACAAAGCTTGACAACGCTGTGGCCTGTGTAACAAGTTAACTTAAGAATGATAATAACGTGCACAACATGTTGCATCTTCAGACTTCACACTTGCATTAAACTGCATGTTAAAGGGAAAGTTGAGTTTTGGTAGAGAGGGCGCTAGACTACTTAATTGGTTTGTGAGGTAATGAAAAACTGAGTGTAAAATTTGAAAGAGCATAATATTTAAACAATAAAATCATCTTTGTTTGATCTTTGATCTTTGATCTTTGTTTGTTTGGTTCAGAAACGGCTGAAATATCCATAAATATAACAATTTGTAATAAACCCGGGGCCCCGGGTTTATTAGAGAATTTTGAACCAGCCGTTAAAAATTCAAAAAAATGCTTCCTCTTTTCAAAAAAGTTACAAAATAGGTATTTAAATAGTTGTTGGTTATTTCTCTATCTAATCACTATTTCAACAAAGCATCACATGCACAATATTTTATTCAAAATGGTTGAAACCGATGAGTGTTTAGAGGGCGCCCTCTTACGTTTTAACGGCTCTTTTTGAGCCGAAGTTTCAAGACTACCGTACTCGGGGAAGAATTTATTGTTGATGATCTTTACTACGTCATTTGTAATTTTGTGTTCCTTTCTAGTTATAACTATTAGTTTGTAATGTAATGATGCAGGTTTTGGTTACTAAAATTCAGTTTCACTAAAACTGTACTCTCCTTACCAGAACTCAACTATCCCTTTAAAAATTAAAGTTTGCTACACAGGAATGCGTGTGAAGTCAATGGCAGCGCGAAGTTTCAAGACTACCGTACTCGGGGAAGAATTTATTGTTGATGACAATTTGTCACTCAACTCTGAAGTCATGACTCATGCCTGGACCACATCTACTAGTAAATTGGTCCAGTTGACTGGGCCTGGACGTGGACATGGTTACGGAATTGGGCTAAGTACTAATATATCACATAAATTGTGAGTTTTATTAGAAAAATTAAATGAAAATGTTTTAACAAATCCTCAGTCTCAGATTTATAGTGGGAGTATTCTAATGCTTTTTTCATTGAGGTTACACTTACACTTACACTTTACAAGTTACAGTTCAGTAATTTAGTTGATCCTACGCCTACGGCTACGTCTCGAGTACGACAGTCGACACTTTGAAAAAATATGAAACTTTTGTGCGCAAAATCGATAGTCTAGTCAACATAAATAATGAATATTACACCACACTGTCAGTGTCCATTTTATTTGGGAAATGAAGGCTGCATTCTTCTTCAGAAGAAAAAAAAAAAACGTGTCAGACATAAATCATTGGATCGGCTTTGCTAGTGTGTTCTTGTCATATAAGAAATACAACACAAATTAGCATACGTGGGGCAAGTCAACTGAATCTAGACGAACGACACAGTAGGTCGTCGTTCGGAAAGGCATGAATTTTCACTGAAAATGGACAGTTATACAGTATATCACACATGTGCATGTCAATAAAGCGAAAAGTATGGATTCAAACTCTAAAATCAGATTATATACTTACGATTTTATGGAAGGAAACCAAATTTTCAGCAGCACAATGATAGTTCAGACAAACTTTTCGTGGCTTGTTTTGGCGGTAAATCTTTCAGCCGAGAATATTTTGCTGCTCGAAATCCTGAATCCTGATTGGTCAATAGTCTCAGTCTAAGGTTTGTGAGATTTACAGACTACCCCTTTGAGCAGACTGTAATTTTCGCTTCTGATGACGTATATAAATCTCGGATTTCCTTCAAACCTCCTTTGTGAAATGGGATTTCAGTCTATGGTCTGAACGAACGTCTAAGTGACGTAATATGACGCAGATAAATCGGGGTTTGTTACAAACCTTCGCCAAACCTCCTTTGAGAATACGGGCCACTATGTCTAGGTGGCCTCATTTTCACAATTCGGCTCTCTATATGTAATTTTTTCCCGAATAAAAAGAATTTGGCAGTCATTCCTCATGAAATCAATCAATTTTGAACTAAATTCTGTAGATGACGCGACATGACGTAAGCCAATTAATTATCAATCACATGTCAATAACGCTGCCAATTCCGGACCCTAAATGTGGGTGGGGCGTAAACTGGCTTGTAAGTGAGATTTGGCATCAGACAATTAGTTTTAACTCACTACTGTGTTTATTTTCATGGATTTTCTTTCGGCAGACCTATGTTTCAAGTCATCAACTATGAAAAAAGTGTCAAAGTACGTTGTATTATTTAGGTCCTTTAATTAGGTTGATATTCAGCATCAAAACGTACACATACACAGAAATGAAACGAATACATGCCTTGACATAAAATAACGGACTACTTCTTACTTGTGTAAATTGTTCGTAGCTTTTATTTACTCTTTTTATCATGAGATATATTGAGCTGACAGCTCGAAATTGTACTCCTAGACTTTGGTACTGCGTTTGGTGATAATGACACAGGTCGTTCACACAACAATACTTACGGAGTAATTATTCTAAAAAATATAATGTTGAGCGATTTCTGATCTTTAAGGGGAAGGGAATCCAAGCCTTTTGACCTACTGGAAATGAGGAGAGCATAACTTCTGTCATTTATATTTTAATTAATAATTTCCTCTTAAATATTCCTAATAATAAAAAAATACATATTTTATAGACCACATTTTCACCGCGAGTAGTTGGAGAAATAGCCTCCTCCCGTGGGCATTGAAAGCAGACGACAATGGCCCATAAAACAGTGATTATGTTTGTAATCGGGAATATAGAAGAGAACATAAGTGACTAGCCATGACAGGAGTTATGCCAACATCCCATCAAGTAAAAGTCAAAAGGCTAGGATCTCCTTCCCCTTTAACAATAACATGGACAGCGATTGCACTTTTCCACTCAAATACGGGTACTTGTTGAAGTGGGACATTTTGATGGAATCATTGCATAGTTGCAAGCTCCTTTTTACACTCGAGGCAAACCATGTTCAAGCCAGTATAAAATGGTTGTGACTTTTATCCATGGCATAACTTAAGTCCTCGAATCAAACTCAAAGTGATGTCATCAGTGGCCCAACTTATCTCATTGCCAACCATTTAAAAACACGGGGGACCCCAAATTAAAGGGATAGTTGAGTTTTGGTAGAGAGGGCGCTACACATAATTTTGTTGTGAGATAATGAAAAACCGAGTCTAAAATTTGAAAGAGCATAATATTTTAATGACAGAATAAACTTTATTTGATCAAAATTGGTTCAGAAATGGCTGAAATATCCATAAACGTAACCGTTTGAAATAAATGTGGGGCCCCACAAATATTAGAGAATTTTGAACCAACCGTTACAAACTTTTAGAAAATGCTCCGTCTTCTAAAAAATGTTCAATATAAGTTTTGTGATAGTTGTTAATTATCTATCTATGTAATCACAATTTTTCTGAAACTTCACATGCAAAATATTTTATTTAAAATGGTTTAAACCAATGAGTTTTTAGAGAGCGCCATCTTGAGTTTGAACGGCTCTGTTTGAATGATAATAGGCTTTTTACTTAGCCGTTTGTAATTTTGAATTCCTTTCAAGCATGGTAGAGTTATAACTGTTACTTTGTAATGCAATGGTGCAGGTTTTGGATACTAAAATTCAGTTTGACTAAAACTGTACTCTCTTTACCAGAACTCAAATATCCCTTTAATAAAAGAGCCCCATAAAAAAGCCCAGTCTGTGAACTTGCATACAGTTGTTGCGTATGAAGTGAAACTCGTCTGAATATTAGGATTAGGCGAACATCAACGAAAATTCAATGCATTACAGTTACATTCAACGAAAGCCAAACAGACGATGATAGATTTCTCTAGGAAGGCTTACACATGCTTTCCATTTTTTTCCAACACTAATCACACAATTTTTTTTTCAGTGTTTCCAGTTTCCAGTGTTCTGTTCTTTTATTTCATATATAAATGTACATGTAGTTTATGTTCATGTGTATATGTGATACTAATTATTATTTAGCATGTCTGTACTTTACCTGTGTCAACCTGTCTATAGCCGCCATTTTTCAAGTTTCCCGCGAGCGGCCTCTATAGACAGGTTTGACTGATTTCATCTCCAAATCATAATTTGGCAAATAAAAGCGTTACATATTCAAAAGTAAGATCGTTAGGTATGAAACTTTTTAAAAAGTCAAAGCAATGGTATGAAGTGTTAATGAGTAAGCCACCAATATGTCATAATTAGTGGAGGGTACAGCCGTTTATTATCGTCATAGAATCAGACATGACGTTTTCGTGGTTTCTCTCTCCTTTCTTTATTTGTAGCGACAACACATCGTTCCGGTATCCGTTTGAGTGTGGTCAGATGATCGTAGGCTGGTCAAGATGTCTTCAAGAGGTGATGTAGACATTACCTTCATTGATGAAAGGTCCTCTTCCTTTGGTGTTTATGGTCAAGGAATACTCGAACAGTTCGTACTAAGTGGCCTTCATGAAGATCGAAAGTACGGAGGCAGGCGATATGTACATCGTCCTAAGGGTGCTACTTGCATCTGTGTGTTCTCCAATTACACGGACAGTAAAAAAGAAGTTGTCTTTTTCCAAAAAGAAATAGGACAACATGTATCAGAAAGCGTTTTCCAATACATATGGAAACTTGACATGACAAAGATATCAAAAGTACACTTTTACATGAACTATTCGACATGTGACAGCTGTTCTGATACCCTAATTACATTGAAAGATACCTACCCAAAAGTTGAATTCAAAATAACATTTTCAGCCCTGTATCTTGTTGAGCGTCCATCATGCAAGGACTGTTATTGCAGGGAATCCAACTCGAGTAGGGATGGAAATGATCCAGGTGAAGTTCTCAAGCATCTGAAAGCACTAGCGAGCAAAATTCCTCTGCAAACGTTCAAAATGCCTTCGTGGCTGGAACTTGAAGATTTACTTGCATCATGGAATCGTCAGCATGACAGGGATAAAGCAACGTTATCTGCAGTAGAGGGGAACACTCTTCGCCCTCGTGAAGATAGGACAATGTTCCAAGACTGCAAGAAACTGGAAATACCTCTTTGGAATGGTAAGTCTACATCTGTGTCAAATCATCTATAAAAGGTTCTGCATTACAGAAAATTATACTTATATCTGATTGTGAACCTTATCTTTACTTCTGGACATCCAAAACCCCACAGCTTCCGGGGGCCCCTAGACCCCCATTCCGAATGTGGTTATACCTTGACTGACTCTATTTAGGGTTCAATCAGGGTGTTTGCAATGTGAAATTAATTAATCCGAAAAGTTAACGGAAGCTCTCCCCCTCCCCCCCCCCCCCTTGCTTGGCCCCGCCCGACTGGTGTTAAATGGCAAGCCCCTGCTCCCCATCCTTATAATTTTTTTTCTCAAAAGTGCTCACCAAGTGCGCTATACGTGCGCACAATGTCCGTTGACTTTAGGGTAAACAAATGTTTTGTTTCTTCCCCCCCCCCCCCCTTTATTCCGGGTACGCTGCTTAATTGGTCGCTTCGCTCCCTCGGCAAAGATGGTCGACAGGATGTATCACCTCCCCCCCCCCCCCCCCATACCCCCATGCCCCCCCCCCCCCCGATTGGCGTGAAATGGACGCCTATGGTCTACATCCTGTGTCTAATGTTCTTTAAAGGGACAGGTCCACTTTTACAAAACGTCTGAACAACTTTCAGTTGACGGATAGGGATCAATGTAACACGCACAAAAAATCAGAGCGAACAGCCCTCTAATTTGGATTCTACGAATGAAAAACGAATGCGTCCCTCCATTTAAACTATATATCGGTCAATAAAGGAGTTCAACTGATTTAGCATAATATTACAACACTATAGTAGTAATTCTCGTAAAGGTATGGTGAAGCCGACATTTGTTAACGTATGTCACGGAAAAAGATCTCAAAAAGAAAGAATATATAATTAGATGTAGTCAGTTTAAGCGATGTTTGGGTATTTTGCTTGGTAAACGCTCACACATTAGTACTTATGCGTGGGTCACGTAGCTAGCGCGGGTCACGTAGGGGTCATGCATACCGATCTGGCACTCCGTGAAATCTATGTACGAACTTACTCACCGGCCGGAAAATACGTACGTACCTATTTATCCGACGTCCCTCAGTTTATTCAGTTTTAGGTCTATAACTCAGGCATGCTATTAAATGACATTTCCTTTCATATAAAACAATAACATCGCAACTTTTGAATTTTGGCTTGCAAAAGAGGATCTCTACCTTTAAAGGTTCTCATTTCAAGAAAGACATTTTTTTTTAACGTGCATGTACACGTGCATTAATACAACCCTCAACACAAATCACCTCTACAAAGTTGAATAACTTGTTGCTAGCTGAGTGTTGTGTTATTGTATGTGGCATAGGTAGAGTTCAATCAGTTAATGATGACAATGATACTACTATACTACTACTACTACTACTACTACTACTACTACTACTACTACTACTACTACTACTACTACTACTACTACTACTACTACTACTACTACTACTACTACTACTACTACTACCATGACTACTACTACTACTACCATGGGCGTCGATCACGGGGGAGGGGGATGGGGGATATATCCCCCCCCCCCTCAATATTTTAGATGGGGGATGGCCTGTATTATTATCCTCCCCCAATATTTGGGGTTCCAAAATATATATATAATAACATTGAAATAAAGGAGCATTGCCCCTTCTCATTCATAATGTGAAAGTTGTTACTATAGTACCACTTTTGATAGTGCTATAAACTGCCCAAATCCAAAATCTTCCGTGGGCTGCGCCCCCTGGAACCCCCACTGTGCGTCGGCGCTTCGCTCACTTAAATTAGGCTAACGTTTCAATAGTTAACTGTATTTCCTATTAACATATAGACAACGTCTTTATTTCTGTATATTTATCCCAAAGCTTCCGGGGGCTCCGCCCCCTGGACCCCAAATAAGCTTCCCAATGTGGGTATCCCTTGACTTATTCTATTCAGGATTCCATCAGGATGATTGCAATATATGTATCTATCAGGCTTAAGTTCATCCATACTTGGACAAAGCCCTCTTCATAACATGATGCTTGCAATATGCACTTAATAATCTTCCAATTTCTAAACAGCTAAATCAAAAGCTAACTAACTAAAGAATATCTTTATCTAACTAACTAAAGAATCTTGATAATCTTGAACAATCTTTAACAATAGAGGATTACTTAGTTCAGTGAATTTTCCAGCTTTTCACCATGCAGTAATCTTCTCTACTCAAAGCCAAATTAGCTGAAGAAGCCACCTAGATAGGTTGCGAAACTGTACTACTCCACAAATAGTAAGTCCAGTTGCTTAGATTCAATTTCAACTTCATGAACAAATTACCTGGATGAATAATAATCTTCACTATCGTAACTAAAGAACAGTTAACTGTATATTTACATATAGACAACATCTTTATATCTGAATATTACAAATCTCAAAGCTTCCGGGGGCTCCGCCCCCTGGGCCCCGAATAAGCTTCCCAATGTGGGTATATATACCCCTTGACTGATGCTAATCAGGGTTCCATCAGAATGCCTGCAACCTATGTATCTATCAGACTAAAGTGCATCTTGGAAAAAGCCCACCTTATAACATGGCATGCTTGCAATGTGCACTTAATAATCTTCCAATTTCTAAACGGCTAAATTCAAAGCTTTTTGGGCCCCCTATCCCCCCCCCCCCCCCCCTCAGTCATAAAAAACCCGGGCACGCTGCTGGGTTGTGGCTTCGCTCCGTCGCCAGACATGCCAGAGATGGTCAAAATGAAGTATCACTCCCCCCCCCCCCCCCCCCCCCCCCCCCAATGGCGAGAAGAAATCGACGCCCTTGACTACTACCACTACTACACTACTACTACTACCTCTACCTCTACTACTACTACTATACTACTACTACTACTACTACTACTACTACTACTACTACTACTACTACTACTACTACTACTACTACTACTACTACTACTACTACTATTTCTACTACTACTACTTCTACTACTTCTACTACTACTACTACTACTACTTCTACTACTAATAATGATATTATTAATGATGATAACAAGAATAATAATATTAATAATAATAATTATTATAATAAAAAATAATAATAATAATAATAATAATAATAATACTGATGATATATGTGTAAAGCTTCATTTACAACTGCATCCTAGATTGTAATCAGCCTTGATTTAAAAATATCATACAAATACTCCCCAACCGTTTTAATGCATGTAGGTACTTCACAAGACAGAAGTGACCAAAGAAGGCAGAGTTTTCCACTTATGGGTGGAAGTAAGCGCAGAATGTCATCTTCTGAGAATGACATCTATCTTCTCTATGGTCGAGATGGAGAAGAAGTCAGAAAGGTCAAGCAGATCATTGAGCGAAACAAGTGGTCAGTGATGACACCACGGGATGGTCAGCTTGGACAGCTGCAATCCCAAGCCAGGGAAGACGGGATAAAGAAGAGTCGTCATGTTGTGATAGTTCTGACAGAAGGCTACATCAAGACACTAGGTGCTGTGGACGGGCTGACTCATGAGATTGCGCTTCAATCACCAGATACCAACGTCATCAGCATCGTTTGCTGCGATTTGTCAATTGTTCCAGACACATTGACGCGATTCGTAACTGCTGGCATCGATGATCCCGTCTTGGAAGAGAGGTTGCGTCGAGTCATCGATTCAGAAGAAGGTGCTTCCAGCCAGGAAGTAGAGAGTGGATGATTTACTTCATATTTTCAGATTGTCTCTCCATTTACCTTCTATAGAGCAAATGTTCGCAACTTCGTCTTATTGAATTTCACTAACCAACTTTTTACTAATGAAATTAACCACTAACTATTTCCTCCTACAAATCATAACATTTCATTGTTTACAAAAAATACCTCCAAAACTAAATACCAAGAAAAAACAAAAAGTTGTTAAAACCCATTCCACCTCCTATAAAAAATAACATGTAAGTTTGATAATGTATTTGAAAGTGAGCATTGCTATTATTTTGCGTTGTGTTCGAGGTTTAATTCTAGTGCATATAGCGAAGTTAGCCAGGAAATCATTTCAAGACAATTTATGTACAGTAACTCGTGTGCTGCAGATCATCTAAGACTAATAATACTTAGGGCAATAATAACATTAAAGGGACTTAGTAACATTGTTCAATTCCTAAAAGTCCAATCGGAATTCTAGCGGTTCTTTCATACCGCATTTACAATAAAAGCATGAAACAGGTTTTATCACATGTCATCAAAGTGACTAGATCCCTTTAAGATGTGAGAGGTATGACGTTCTAACTTTTGTTCCCGGAATATGAATGTTTTGCTTAAATTGATATTCCATGTATTAAACAGTTACGTTGAGGTGCTAGACCTCTTTAAAGCATTAATACAATATCTCTTTCAGTCAAGTGTTGATCAAACATGGACTCTACCGTGTGTCTAAAAATAGTACACGCATGACAAACAAAAATATCACAACTTGAATAAATACATGTAAGATCTCAGACTTATTTTTTGTCATATTAAAGGATCTAGAAACTTTGTGGAAAAGTGCAAATTTAAAGTGATGAGTGGTTCTAATGCATTGTTGTGGTTTGATATGTCCACAAAGTAATATTTGAAAATTCCACGTTAATTGGATGTTATATTTGGCCGAGAAATTAATGAAAATGCAAAGTGATATATTCACTGTCTCATTGCATTTATTTTGTACACGACTTAAATTATCCCGTAGATATTTTAACATCGTTACACTTCAATCGTAAATATGTTTTGAACGAAATGGAAATAAGAAAAAAAAAGCGAAACCTGTCTCAACACCAAGGTACAATAATATAATAATAATATTCGCGATTTATATAACGCCTAATATGATTGATAATCATCTATAAGCGCTGTACAATGATATTATTACCCCGGTCATAGGATACAATGCAAACCAGCACACATTGTGTGCACCATCTCTACTCCCTGGGGAGGTATGAGAGAACCGCTAGAGTTTCAAATAAGTTTTGAGGATTTGGACAATGTTACTAGATCCCTTTAATAGGGTGTGACTTTATAGACCAGTTTGCTTTTTGCAGATCTCGCGAGATTACTGATTGTATGCGATTTAGAAAAAAAAATGCATAAATGAAACTAATCCAATGTCTAACAACACTATCTTCATTAGTCCTGGTCCTACATGTCTTGTATTAGGCCTGGATACGTTAAAAAAATCCAATGTCTTTTTTGTTATTATTCATGATCTAATCGATTTCTATAGATAATTCAGCGATGTTACCACTTATTATTGTTAAAATAAGGATAATTAAATTAGCTCGTTTGCGTTATGAAACAGTGTCAGATAGCAGTTTATACATGTATTTGGGAATAGCAAAAAAGTGATTAAAAACAGTAATGTGCATTGAGTGCAAAACCCTGAAATCCAAGATAGATGCCCCTAATTTCCATATTTATGAACAGTATTAATTTTCAGTGTCTACATCCAGTAATGAATCATATCCTGAGTATCCAAGGATTTGGATCTTTCAGTAGCTTGAAAAGAAGTCCATTGCCTTATTTGTAAAAGAAAGAAAAAATATATTGGCGGCCTTTAAGTTATAACCAAGATAACAGGCAGTTTGAGACGATCCGAGTGCAAAAAAATGCAAGTTCAACAAGTTGTAGTCAAATGATTGCTAAATTGTTTGTGTTCATGCATAGTGTAAAATAATAACTTTTATATTTGTCATTAGCGTGTCTTGTTTTGTGTTTACTACGTACAATTTATTGGAAGGCGGCATGCCCTCCACATGCCAGGTATTTGTATAATGCATTGTACTCCCTCATTTTCATCTTCGCGTATTAATTAGTGTAAGCATGTACATAATAATGTATTGATTAACCGGATATTAAAGGAATATAACTAACTTTTAGTTGTTGCTGTAGTACTGGTGGTCGTTTTGTTGGTGGTGGCAAATACGGCATATTTATATATTTTGAATTGCAGAAAGCTTTCCTTCATTAACGAGTATGCGATGAACTAACATTCATTGTTGAAGTTACTTGGCTTTCAAACCGTATCAATATTTGGTTTTGATATACTTATGTGTTGATTCTTTTTTTTAAATCATGTTTTGAGGGATCCACATTCTAAAAGCAAACTAGGCTTTTTAGTGAACCCCTCAATTTTCACCTAAAAGGTAAATATACAGCAACATTTTGTGTTAAATTTCGATTGTTTGATATGATTTACTGATTCATTATTAAATAACAGGTGTTTTTTTATACGCAATGAACAATTAATAACATGTTAACCTTCACTACGTTTGTTTGTATATATTGGGAAATATAATTTGTGAGTTACAACTTGTATATTCCTTGTTGGAAAAGACTTGAAAACTTGCAACTTGAAACTCGAAGGACTACAAATGATTATTTGATTCAATGCAGACATAAACAAGTGTTATCTTTCAATATTATATGTACATAATTTACCTTTTGTTTACATACAATTTCATGATGTATATTGTATTTCATCCATGGAAAAGTATTTACTAGGAGCTTATAATGTATGTAGACGTAAAGTTACAATATTCATTCTGAATGAAATATTCATGATTGTGTATAATATGCATATTACTTTGCTTTTTAGGAAAATGATAATTGGTATTTCCGGGTTAATATAGTCACGTTTACCGTTATACATGTAAATAGAGTGTAATGTATAGTAAGCACATAATTACCGTTGGTGAAGGTGATTGGACAATCTATCACTTCCAAGGCGATTTGGATGTAGCTATCTTTCCGAAGCGAAGCTGAGGAAAGATAGCGTATACATTCAGATCGCCGAGGAAGTGATATGGCTTGCCATCGCCTGAAACCAAAAGGTGATTATTTGCTTTATATTCTACATTGGAAACATTTCACTGGTAGCTAGGTCTACGAGAAAGACAATCTAGACTTTGATCTACTTACCAACAATGGCTATTCCAATTAGCTCCATGAACATTCCATACTAGCCTAGCTAAGGCTATAGGCTAGCATTTTAGGTCTATATAAAATTATAGTGAACTCCAACTCCAAGTCACGACTCCAAGAAAATTGTAATTAATGATGATGAAACACTAAAACAGTTCAAAAGTCAACGTTCTAAAGTCTCAACGTCAAATAGAGTCATGGCAAGCTAGCGGTGTACGATACATACAGTGCATGGTGGTACATGGACGTATGTAAGCATTACATTTGTAATTCGCGCCACACATCCGCGGTTGCATTGAATTCTCGCTATCTTAAATAGGTCCGAAAATCTCGAAATTCGCGAGACGAGACTTTTTTCCACTTTGCTGGTCGTCACTCCCACTTCCGGTTCCAGCACGGCGCGCGTGCGCATCATTCACACACGCTCGAAATGGATGCAATCAGCGTAACTCACACAAAATATAATGCATTAATTAAAAGCTATCGACCACACGTCTCAAATGCGTTTGTATGCAGTACATATATATACAGATCCCGGGCCGGTTACGGAAAAAATAAACGCCTCCCGCGAGCCGCACACATGCACACGACGCGTCCACGCAGTAGTCAGGAAGTTGGTATGACTAAAAGCTATCCCACAATTCCATGCGTGTTTTCGAGATTTCGATCGGATTTCGAGATAATCGCTAATAATTACCTTTTGACCAATCGAAGAGCAAGATTATTAGTATGTGGAATATAATATACAATTATGTATCAATTAGTAGTTACATTTTCATTGACATTATTCACAATTTTGCAGTTGCAGTGTGCACTTCGTGTATGTTTTGGCGAAGGACCTTATTTTAAAAAAGCCTTAACTGACTGGTTGTATTTATGATCATGACTTGTATATATTCAGATTGTATTCATCATAATGATATATTCATCATAATGATATTATGTGTATTTTTAACAATCAGATCGATCTGTCATCTGTCTAAGAATAGTTATTTAATTGTCCGCATGCAGTTTAAACAATGTTCATTTGCCATCTTACAAGATTATCACTTAAGTTTGAGACCAACTTTTATCTTTTAGTGAAAGTATTCCCAACTAACAATTGGACGTTTTCTGAACGTTCTAAACAGGTTCAAAGTTGGTTATTTGGACGTTCTCTGAAAACGTTTTTAAAACGTTTATTTGTGGAAGGTTGAAAACGTTTTTAGAACGTTCCAAATGGACGTTTTTAGAACGTTGTTTAAACGTTAGAAAAACCAATAAAAAACCTTTCATGTATTTGCGAGGACCAGTAGAACGTTTTAAGAACGTTTTTAGCTCATCCGGCCCGAAGGGCCCGATGAGCTTATGCCATGCCGTGGCGTCCGTCGTCCGTCCGTCCTTCCGTCCGTCCGTCCGTCCACAGTTTTCAAAATGCTTCTTCTTCGTTATTTTTCAACCGATTTTGATTCTGATTGTTTCATAAGATAGGGCTAGGAGGGGGATTTAAAACTTCTACACAGAATCGTGAAATTCATTATATATGCTAATTTATGCAAATTTATTCGAAATCACAAAAAATGCTTCTTCTCCTTCATTTCTTGACCGATTTTGATTTGTTATCTGGTAGAGCTAACTTTGGTACACTAAACTTCTACACAGAATTTTGAAATTTTTCTCCATTAATTAATTATGGTAATTTTTTATTTATTTATTTATTTATTTATTTATTTTTATTATTTATTTATTTTTTTTATTTTTATTTTATTTTTTTTTTAAATTTAAATTTGTATTTATTTATTTATTTTTTTATTATTTTTTATTTTTTATTTTTTTTTCCCATGTCCCTTCTGGGGCGTCAAATTTATATTTTTGTTCACTCTATTTTTTTTAAAAATAATTTTTATGTCCCTTCCAGGGCATCACATTATTATTTTTTGACCAGTTGAAAAGTGTACCACATGAAATTTGCGATATATGATGTTGCGAGATGCCGGATGAGCGCTACGTCATTGACGTTCTGGTTTAAACGTTCATTAAAGACGAAGACCTACGGAACCTAATAAAAACGTTTTGTAAACGTTCTGTAAACGTTTTGTGTTTGCTGGGATACAAGGTTTATAAAAGTTGTATCACTATTATTAGCATTGGTCACCAGGTACAGTTCAATCGGTAATGTTAACAACGGCGGTAGAGTCTCCTGGTTCAATTTCAGTTACTGATTCATTAGCAACACAACAGTACAATGATACAAACAAAAACAACTAGACGTATGGTATTTCATGTTTTGTTCTTCTTTTAATGATATGACGGTATAAATATTTTGTTATCAATTTTCATCATAGATAATTTATAGCGATTTAATTGCTTCTAACTATATATACATTGGATAAATTAAGAATATATTCACGGTGCCTGATAATCTAACTACTGTAGTTTACAATTGTTTAGTGTCAAATTGGCAACAAGTTTCAGGGCGTTGTTATATGTCTATGGCAGAGTAAGATTTACCAGGCAAATTTAATGTGTGTACTGCAATAGGATTATCATTATAGCGACATGATCTCGAATAAGTTATGAGATACACATTTACGAATATGTATTATGTATGCTTATGCATTTATATACATAGCAAAACCCTATGCATCGTATGATATGAACTTAAAGATCTGTCTAATTACCACCCTTTCATTAATCATAGCATTTAATGGAGGTTAAAGTGATACATTAACTTCTACATTCAATCAAAGTCAATTGGAGCTTTCACATCTCTCTTGTTCCTTGCTATTTGGATTATTGTAACTTTAAAATTAAATGGTTTGTATTTATTAAATATATCCCTACATAAAGAGAGAGCGTTATGACTTAATACAAAGCGGTCCAGGAATGCTTTTCGATCATAGTAAAAAGGATCATTGGGCAGTAGGTGAAACAATCTCAAATCAGTTATAATTGGTGGAATTCACAAAGGAGGTTTGTAGGAGGTTTATACAAACCATGGTTTGACGATGGTCTACACTATGGAATGCTGCTCATATACAAGTAAATTGTAAATTAACATTGTTAACAAGCATGACAAGTAAGGAGTTTACATTCCTTCTCCATCAGTTTACAATGGCATTCCATAGATGTAAACACGGTCAAACCATGGTTTGTACAAACATCCTATACAAACCTCCTTTGTGAATTCCACCCAATATGTTTTATATGAAAATATCTCACATGATTCACAGGAATCGTGCAGTTATATAATTGGTATATAATTGAAGTCTCAAATATCACTTTTGAAAATTGTTATGAAGTTAAAGGATCCCTTTAATCACCATTTCACATGTAAGTAATCACAACGCAACCGTTACTGTTTACTATTATATAATTGCATATATCACATAAATGCCTTGAAAGATGATTGTGTAAACCTTATCTAGACATTTCACTATGCTGAAGAAAAAAAAACACAGATAAGCAATTCCTCTATTTCGATGTCATGTTTTGTTGGTTCGTAGAGAACGAATCTTGATGTAAGTGTACTTGCAAATTATTAAACTGTAATTGCACAACATTTTAACTACTCGATTGTATACTTGAAATAAACTTGCTTAATCAAGACACGGACACCATCATCATAACTTAATAATCGCCATTACCACTATGAACATCAGCTATCATCACCAATTTAATTCTTAAAATGTTTACACGTTGTTAACAATTTTTAAAAACGATACGATCTTCAATCGTGAGAAGCGAGTGGGCTATTATAAAGCCCGGCGCAGACAGAGCCGACTCGACCCGATCCGACTGGTTTCAATCAGGCTAGAGGTGGGCCCGGTTGGTCTGATCCGTTTCATCGTCTTGAATTGGCCCCAAATAGCATCCGACTGTCTTTCGACTGGCAAAATGTGTGTCGCAAGGCACTGAAAACTGAGCCGATCCGAATGAAAACCAGTCGAATCGGGTCGAGTCGGCTCTGTCTGCAGAGGGCTTAAGTCTAACAGTATACGCTACGTTCGCTATTCAATGCTTTAACAAATGACAGTTACAAAGTTAATATTACAATGATACGTATAACGATCACACTAATCGAACACCGCCATACACATTTCTCATTGATCATCTTAATCCGTATCAAAAAGTCTATTGCTATGCGAATGTAAAGCAGCTGGAATGAATGGGCATTAAATTAGTTTATATAATCCCATTCTTCGCATGATATTGAACAAAATTAATTTATCTAATTAGTATTCCATCATAAGGATTACGGAATGCATTGCTCCTCGTTTTGTTTGTATAACGAGAGTTAAATATAATCCATCGATAGTTAAAAGTTAAAATCCTTCCCGTGCCAACTTGGCACATAAAACCCTCCGCACGCAGAGCCGCCTCGACCCGATCCGACTGGTTTTCAGTCAGGCTAGAGTCGGTTTCGCTCAGTCGTAGCCAATTCACCATGTTGAATCGGCCTTGAATGATCTCCGACTGGCTCTTGACCGGCAAAACAGGAGTCCTGAGGCAACGTTTACTGAGCTGAACCGACTGAATACCTGTCGGATCGGGTCGAGTCGGCTCTGTGTGCGGAGGGCATAAGGCGGCACCTGTCTCTGATTAAACTGTAGCCATATGCCCCACGTCTACTTTAGTTAAAGCTACAGAAGAGGGCTAGTCCCCTGATAACTCCGTATTTTTAACTTTTCCTTCTTCATTCTATAAATGCCGAGCACCTGGCTAGACGGCAGAAGGTACCATTTTAAAAGCTTTGGTATGACCTGGTTAGGGTCCGAACCCGGGACCCCCGTGCACGAGGCGGACACTTTAACCGTTAAGCCACCATGCCCGATACACCGTCGATGGACCGGGTCATGAACACATTATAAACGTTTTGCATGTCATATACACAAAGTGTGTTCTTGGGATTACCTGGTCCCATATTCATAAAACCGCAACAACTTCCCTCCGTTCTAGGTGTATTTTAAGTCCGGCGCAGACAGAGCCGACTCGACCCGATCCGACTGGTTTTAATCAGGCTAGAGTCGGGCCCGGTCGGTCGGAGCCAATTCATCGTGTTGAATCGGCCCGACTGGTATCCGACTGTTTCTCGACTGGCAAAATGTATGTCGCGAGGCACTGAAAACTGAGCAGATCCGAATGAAAACCAGTCGGATCGGGTCGAGTCGGCTCTGTCTGCAGAGGGCTTAAGATGATAGGGCTGACAATAAGGGTTAACTTACCCATATAACCAGTTTGTGACTAAGACCACTTTGTGTTGCTTACTTAGCGTTATCATCTAAAATAGACTTAGAGTGGAAATAAGCTAGTGCAGTTATGTGAATGTAGGCTCTGGATGCATGCACGAGGCTTGCCCGACATAGCAACACAAAATATTCCAAGGTGGATTCCAAGTATCAATAATTATATTGTTCACTTCGGGACAGGTTAAAGGGAAAGTTGAGTTTTGGTAGAGAGGGCGCTAGACTACTTAATTGGTTTGTGAGGTAATGAAAAACTGAGTGTAAAATTTGAAAGAGCATAATATTTAAACAATAAAATCATCTTTGTTTGATCAAAATCGGTTCAGAAACGGCTGAAATATCCATAAATATAACAATTTGTAATAAACCCGGGGCCCCGGGTTTATTAGAGAATTTTGAACCAGCCGTTAAAAATTCAAAAAAATGCTTCCTCTTTTCAAAAAGTTACAAAATAGGTATTTAAATAGTTGTTGGTTATTTCTCTATCTAATCACTATTTCAACAAAGCATCACATGCACAATATTTTATTCAAAATGGTTGAAACCGATGAGTGTTTAGAGAGCGCCCTCTTACGTTTTAACGGCTCTTTTTTAATGATAACATGATCTTTACTACGTCATTTGTAATTTTGTGTTCCTTTCTAGTTATAACTATTAGTTTGTAATGTAATGATGCAGGTTTTGGTTACTAAAATTCAGTTTCACTAAAACTCTACTCTCCTTACCAGAACTCAACTATCCCTTTAATTGAATAGCTTGTCGCCATACCATCAGACAAGGACATCGCAACAGATATGTTTTTAGGGAACCGGTCTATCAAAGTCATATAGATAATTTTTCATTATTAAAATAATTGAAACGTTTTAGCATTTTTGAACGATGCTTCGACCTGCAGTATTGATATGGCTCGAATCCTCGAATGCTACATTCTTGCGATTGATAGTCGACGATCAACATGTTGCTGCTGAGGCACTGTGTGAACCGATACGGTACTCTACATTCATGTTCTTTCGAGTTATACATCATTTAATTTGCTTAGAATCATGTCTCGCTGCAGGTAAATGTATAATGTAGTCGACAATACTGCCAACTATTTTGTTCAATATCTAGCTATAAATAAGCAAATATAACCCATTGGGTGAAATAAATATCAAGATACTTAAAAATGATTTCACACTATAAGTAAAGACGTGAATACGTGTAGCATATCCAATAATGATGTCAATAATGCATGTCTTGTATAGCTCTCATGAGTTCCCAGGTATAAAATACAATGTGTTACAGTTATTGGAAATCAAAACTGGCGTGTCCTCGTCATACATCCGTGCACGGCAACCCATCCGTGTCCTTCCAGCTTAGATTCACCTTGCGTTTACTCGTCAGTCCTTTGTCCATTACAACGAAATTCACGTTTTTCTTTAAAGGAGTTCTTTCCGTCATCTCCTCCTCGTTGTCATCGTCGATTTCGTTCCCAGCCCCGTGCATTCCGTTCATTTCTCGTTTAGGAGTCTCAACGTGCACTTCACACATGACCAGCTGCCTTGGAATCCTGTTCTCCGTCGGTGGCGGTAAATCGACAACAGCGTCTGCGCCTGCGCAGTTGCTGTTGCAGCGCGTGTCATCGGGCGACTCGTCCATTTTAAAGCGGGTGCGCTTCTGCCTTTTCTGATCGGCCGGTTTCATCGCCGACCCCAGCTTTGTCTGCTTCTTCGGTGAATGGCCGTGGTTGTGATCGGCTCCGAGCGAGTTCATCTCGATCGCGACGCTTTCGTCGCGTGACTTTCGATGGCGGGAGAAGCGCAGAATCGACGGCGGCGACTTGGTTGCGTTGAAGTTGCTCGGCTTCTTCAAGATGGACGTCGTCCTGCCGCTAAAGGAGCCTCGTTTGTTAGTCGCTGGCGGGGATGTCTGCAGGAAGCGGTTGGAGCGCGCCACGCCAGGGGACCCCAGTACGGCCCTTGCTACAGGTCGCCAGGATCCAAACTTCTCGGTAGGCGCATTCTCCTGAAGGAACGATAGAGGTATTATTTTGAGATAGATAGTTACGATTGATTCTTGTTCTTTACATAACTGCTGTTTTAACGGCATGTGTAATCTTTTTGTGCATACATTATTAAGAAACACTCATAATCATGCTTAATCGTGGTGGACAATATATTATAATAATCAATGATATAATTCAATTTAATTTGTACGAAGAAAATTGTGGTCGGAAGCTAAGACATACACCTTTACACCAAGTCAATATGTGACGTCCTAATAAATAAGTGTGTAATTGTATAACATAACATAGGCGCCGGAAGTGGGGGGGCAGGGGGGCGGCCGCCCCCCCCCCCCCCAATCCAAAAAGGGGGGGTCAAAACGCGTTTTTGCCCTCCCAAAAAGCCCCTCCCCCCCCCCCCCCCCCGAAAAAAAAAATGTATAAGCTAAGACTTGTTAATTATAACGTTCAAAACCTGATTTATACATCCACTTAAAGTAATTTCGCTAACAGATTATCGCAGTATTTTGAAACTTGCGTATGGTCTGGGGTGAGTACTTTTTCTGTACTGGGCCACGTAGTTCCCGTGTAGGCTGGTATTGCTCTGGCTGCTTGTGTGACGTGCACCAAATTGCACAATTTCAAGTATATACTACATGTAAAATCTTCCCCGTGGAAGGGGGATACCCCCTCTCCCAAACCCTCCCCTCTGGCTCAGCCCCAGCCATTATTGACTGTAGGCTATGTTGTTGGATTATACATAATGTGGCATATTTATTAGTGTGTCAATTATTTGTTTTCTTCGTGAAAAATATATTTACAATTTCTGGTCGATCAAATCATAACACGCTTTCACAGGTACAGTTAATCTTCAGCCCGAATTTCCTCTCTAGGTATGCACCAGATTGCACCATTTCAAGTATATAAATGCAAAATCTTCCCCGTGGGAGGGGGATTCCCCCTCCAAAACCTTCCCCCTCTGGCTCTGCCCCAGCCCTCTGTCGCTTCGCTCCCTCGGGACTCATTATTGACTGTAGGTTATGTTGATGGATCATACATAATATGGCATATTTATAAGTGTGTCAATTATTTGTTTTCTTCGTGAAAAATATATTTAACATTTCTGGTCGATCAAATCATAACACGCTTTCCCAGATACAGTTAATCTTAAGCCCAACTTTCCTATCTAGGTATGCACCAGATTGCACAATTTCAAATTCAAAAATGCAAAAGCTCCCTACACCCTCCCCCCGCTCAGTCACTTCGCTCCCTCACAATGTCTCACTCTCACCTCTGACAACCCTGTGAGTGTGGTTGGGCATGAGCCCCTACACAAAACAAATCGTGAGCCCCCTTAGGTATTTGCCCCTCCCCCTCCCCAAATCAAAAACTGCTTCCGACGCGCCTGTAACATAATAATCACAACACACACACACACACACACAAACACAAACACGCACACGCACACACACACACACACACACACACACCCACACACACACACACACACACACACACACACACACACACACACACACACACACACACACACATACATGTACACACGTGCGTAGTTGAACGTACCTTTGGAATCTCCAAGCGGACCTTGGGCTCTGCATGTGAGCTGCCGGACTTCTTCTTGTGGCCGCTGCTCGAGTCTAGCGTGTCTTCCGAAGAGGACGAGTCGGCACCGGTCGGCTGATCTGAGGACGAGATGTTTGCCGAGCTGTTCTGCTCTTCGCCCTCACTTTCCAGTTGGCCGCTTCGCCCGCGCGTCGAGCTCGACGACTGCCCCGATCCCGACCCACTCTCCGACTCGTCGTCGTCGTCCGAGTCGGCGACGCGGATCATCGGCATGTCGTAGACTTCCTACATCAAGAATATTGGTCGATACATGGTCATAATTAAATAATAATATTATAGAAATCTTATAATGTGCCAAATCCATCTCGGTACAAAATTGTCCTGGGTCCCGTTGCAGAAAGAGATACAATCGATTGTAAGTTGCAATTAATCGTAAGTCAGATCACGTGTTCTGGATGCACAAATCTGATTGGTTGAAACGCGTACATTTTCTGACTTACGATCAATCGTAACTTACAATCGATTGTATCTCTTTCTGCAACGGGGCCCAGGATGAATAACGTATTACATAATGCTTTATTGTCAATGGTTTGTTGCATCACACACGTGATCAATGCTACATTTATAATTCTTACATCAAAATATCCTTTTGTGTCCTTTTGTTGGACCCTCCTTTATTTCGTATCATGAACAAATATTACGGGAGAAAGGGCCAGTAACCTTGTATTCGAAAAGTGATATAATATATAATTTATCATTCTAAGTTATATTATTCCCTCAGTGAAGAAAATCAACATAACAAACATGGGGAAAATTTGTTGGTTGTTGACATGAACGCAGATTAATTTTAATCATTGTCAAGGTGACTTCACTGACATTCCGAATTCACTCATTAATATCCCGCTCCCTACTAGATTTTGCAATCCCCAAAGAGTTAAAGGGATAGCCCCTCTTTTGCAAGCCAAATTTCAAAAGTTGCCAGGTTATTGTCTTATATGAAAGAAAATGTCATTTAATAGCATGCCTGAAAAAAATTAGGGCTTGAAATCTCTTTTTCGTGGAGTAATATACCTAAAACTAATAAACCAATTGTGCATTATATGTGTATTCACCCGGTGCGTAAGTTCGTACACGGATTCACGGAGTGCTAGATCGCTATGCGTGACCCCTACGTGACCCGCGCTAGCTACGTGACCCGTGCATAAATAACAACGGGTAACCGGATACTGAAAAAAATAACCAAACCTCGCTTAAACTTACTACATGTAATAATATAGTCTTCATTTTTTAGATCTTTTTCCGTGACATACGTTTACAAATGTTGGCTTCACAATACCTTTACAAGAATAAGTACAATATTGTTGTAATATTATGCTAAACCAGTTAACCTCCTTTAATGACCGATACATAGTTTGATGGAGGGACGCATTCGTTTTTCATTCGTAGAATCCACGATCTGATTTTGTTTGTGTGTGTTACATTCATCCCCATCCGTCAACTGGAAACTGTTCAGACGTTTTGTAAAAGAGGGACTGTCCCTTTAATACAGGATCGCCTGGATCTCATAGGCAATTTGTGAAGTCAATGGCCCGTATTCACAAGGGAGGTTTGTACAAACCATGGTTTAAATCATGGTTTACATCTATGGAATGCTGCTCATATACAAGTAAAACAATTTATAATTTCTAATTATATGACTGTTAGAGCTTGGTAATCAGCAAATTTCACCATCTGAGAAGACAAACGTTTATTTGGTGCATTCAGTAAATGTGTACCATCAACATTGTTAACAATTAAGGAGTTTACATTATTTCTCTATCAGTTTACAAATGGCACTCCATAGATGTAAACCATGGTTTGAACCATGGTTTGTACAAACCTCCTTTGTGAATTCCACCCATTGTCGCTGGATAAGTACAAAATGGCCTTCTAATGAGAGATCTTGCCTTTTACACTTGGAACCTGGACATCGATTACATGATGATGGTAAGTTACCTCGACGCTTTTTGAACCCATCCAGGAAGATAATTATATCAAGGCAAAATCAATCTCTATTTGTCCTCATCAAATTGGCAACTCCTCATTTTCCCTACCTCATAGTGACATCAAAATATGTTGAACATATTTATATATTTCAATTCAAGGAAAACATTAATCGCTTTGCCATAAAGTTGCCAATTTAAATGATGAAATGGGAATTTAAAATGTGACCAGGCGTTGCCAATGTTATGATTTTCTTTAATTATTTTGATCTTCGCACTAATACAAATCGTACAAGGCACATAAGTATTGTCCTTGGTTATTCGTCTTACCATAAGTGTTTTTCTAACGGTGGCGACATCATGCGGATATTGTCGTGTCTGTGAGACATTCTGCAGCTTGTCCGAACCGCGTTTCCTGTAGTGTACGAACGGATAAAGAAAAACAATAATTTCAAATCAGTAAACCATAGTTCGAGCAGAGTTATAAATGTAAATGTTAAAATCAATCATATATACATTGATACAATGATTGTTTAAACATGTTAAAACATAGATAATTGTACGACTATTAAAATGTAAAACAGTGGTGATCTAGAATAAGAAACTACACCAACTAATTAGAACCAAAGTAGCAGCAGCGTGCGGATATTGTATGTTATGTTAAATATTTACCAAAAGTCACAAAAAGAGCAAAGAACGCTCTTCCAGTAGGAAGACACTTACATGTATTTCGACTGAGACCGCTTCTCGATAAGGAAGCATGCTAGCCAGAAGACTAATAGTATGGCCACTCCTACACACAGTCCCGTGATGATCACCTCCAGTCGCTCCTCGTACGGTGTCATACCGCTTTCTGATTTTAAACAAAAAGAAAATCATTGAGATTACATTTAATTTTATGTTGCATTTGCTTTGAAATAAAAATATATAAGAAGGAAAAGTTGTTTGACGTTCAGATTAAAACCTTCCTAAAGATGAGGAAGCACGCCAGCCAGAAGCATATCAGTATGGCCACTCCTACACACAGTCCCGTGATGATGACCTCCAGTCACTCCTCGTACGGTGTCATACCGCTTTCTGGTAACATGAAATACACTCATGAGATTACATTATCAATGTATGGCTTTCTGGTGAAATAGAAATTAACAGAACATCAACATGTTGAGATTACATTAATTTATATTTTACATTTGCCTAGGAATTAAATCTCGGAAGAAAAGTGTCAGGAATTTTAAATTAGAACCGTGTTAGATGACGAACCACGCCAGCAAAGGGCATCAGTCAAGTAATTTCAACTTAAAGGGGCCCTGCAACCCAAATGCATGTTGACCTCTGTTCATCTGTATTAGTGTACACATTCAATATTTGTAAACGGTTTGACCCAAATATGTTTTGTATAATTTTAAACATTTTATCATTTATTTGTCTTCATGTTGCTAAGCCCCACCTCCTAAAAAACCCTCCAGAGCAAATTCTATTGTTGACCTGCAGTGACATGAGATTAGCCTAATCACAATAGCATCACAGGTTGAATAGAATACCAACTCACACAACTTCAATTACAATAGCTGTTGCTATGTCAGAAGAAAAGCACTGTCTAAGCTATTGCATGGAGGTATGCAAGGCATGCTTTTGTGTGGATGTTCTTTTTGTACTTTCATCTTTTGTTAATCTCATGGTAGCTGACCAGTGATTGAACAAATGATGTCACTGCAGGTCAACAATAGAATGATGATGGTGATGACTGATGATAATGACGATGATGATGATGATGATGATGATGATGATGATGATAATGATGATGATGATGATGATGATGTTGATAATGGCGACGACGACGACGATCACAAGCACAATCAAGTAGAATAAACAAGAATTGTCATAATGGTAGTTGTATTCACACCTGTCTCATTAATTGCAAGCTCAATGAAATAAAAGCAAAAACAAATACCTGTTGTCATATTGGCGGTCGTATTCACATCGGTGACCAGCTCAAAGGGCGGCCCGGGTGTCCCCGACAGATTGAAGATTGATGTCATAATACCGCCTATACTACCGCCGGCTGCTAACCTATACCCTGCCGTATGTGGCGTCGTTTTAGTTTGCCTGAGAACATCGGATGCTACCGAATCTAGTGAAAAGTAATGAAATAATGATGATACTAATAATATCAATATAATAATCACTAACACTAGTGATGATACTATATACGACTTAGACTACTACTACTACTACTACTACTACTACTACTTCTACTACTACTACTACTACTACTACTACTACTACTACTACTACTACTACTTCTACTACTACTACTACTACTACTACTACTACTACTACTACTACTACTACTACTACTACTACTACTACTACTACTACTACTACTACTACTCTACTACTACTGCTACTGCTACTGCTACTACTACTACTACTACTTCTACTACTTCTACTACTTCTACTACTTCTACTACTTCTACTACTTCTACTACTTCTACTACTTCTACTACTTCTACTAATTCTACTACTTCTACTACTTCTTCTACTACTACTACTACTACTACTACCAGTGGCGTAATGAGCAAAACCTTTTGGGGGGGCAGAACCAAATCCGTATCACCACCGGATATTGCGAGGGAGCGAAGCGACCAAGCCCGAAGCAGGGGCGGATCTAGCTTTTTTTTGCTAAGGGGGGGGGGGGGGGGGGGGGTTGACCCAATGACGATGAGGAGCATCGTCCACGAGGCGCGAAGCGGCGATTTTTTTGCTATTTTGAACCCCCGTAAGTGATGTCTTTTTGCTAAGGGGGGTTTGAACCAATGACGATGCTGAGCATCGTCCACGAGCCGCGAAGCGGCGATTTTTTTTTTTTGCTATTTTGACCCCCCGTAAGTGATGTTTTCCACATCACAAATTTAACTTGGCAGCCCAAGGGGAGGGGTTTAAACCCCCTAAACCCCCTAAACCCCCCCCCCCCCCCCCGTAGATCCGTCACTGCGAAGGAGCGAAGCGACTGAGCGGGGGTGGGGGTGGGTGTGGGAGGGGGGTGTCCCCCCTCTCACGGTAGGGAGCTTTTGCATTTTTGGACTTGAAACTGTGCAATCTGGTCCATACATGTACCTGGAAAGGAAATTCTGACTCGACGACATTTAGTATAATGTGCGTTGTCCGGGGGGGGGGGGGGGTACTCAGATTATAGTCGGACGGGGTTGTGCGGCTGAGACATCCCAACCCTTACCCACATCCAAGGGTCCTTTTGCTGTAAATAGGTACTCATGTGTATGGATTTTTTGTGAAAAATGGACCCATGTTTGAGGATTTCGAACATTAAATATAACATTTTCTAGCTGTAATATAATACAATGGCCAATCATTTTGCATTTTTTGGATACATTTTTGTATTATTAGTGAACTGTACCATACTACAGGGGCGGCGCCAGGATATTTTCCTAGGGAGGGCGAAAGTGTAAAAAATTGAGGGTGCGAAGCGACCGAGTGGGGGGAGGGCAATTTTTACACTAGAATGGAGCTATCTGGTGCATATCGGAGGTGAAATTCTCAATTTTTCAAATGATTGAAAACAGTGAATAGTCTTCAATTAGGATGTGGTAATTTGCATAAATATTAATAATGCGAGCGAGCGGAGCGAGCTTAAAATTTTTAGCAATTTCACAGCGAGAAAATTGCCATTTGTTTCAATATTATTGTATAGGTATATTCGTTTTTATTACTTATGATATGTCGTTATGAAGGGTAATATATAAACACTCGATATCATTTATGCGAGCGAGCGGAGCGAGCTTGAAATTTTAGCAATTTTTTGTTCCAATATTATTGTATAGGTATCTTCGTTTTTACAATATGGCGTTATGAAGGGTAACATATAAACACCCGAGGTTGTGAAATATCATGTATGCGAGCGAGCGGAGCGAGCTTGAAAATTTTAGCAATTTCACAGCGGAAAATTGTCATTTGTTTCAATATTGTATGGGTATATTCGTTTTATTACTTATAATATGGCGTTATATAACACCCGAGGTTGTGAAATATCATGTATGCGAGCGAGCGGAGCGAGCTTGAAAATTTTAGCAATTTCACATCGGAAAATTGTCGTTTGTTTCAATATTGTATAGGTATATTCGTTTTATTACTTATGATATGGCGTTATATAACACCCGAGGTTGTGAAATATCATGTATGCGAGCGAGCGGATCGAGCTTGAAAATTTTAGCAATTTCACATCGGCAAATCCCAAAATCCCGGAACAATGAGGGAGAAAAGAGGGGAAAGGAATAAATGAAAAAAGGGACCCATGTCTAAGGATTTTTAAAATGAAAATGGGACCCATGTCTAAGGATCTTTCTTGTAAAAGTCACCCTTCCCAGCGGCATATCCCCGTATACCCAATATACGTGAGTACACCCCCCCCCCCCCCCCCCCCCCGCCCCCGGGGTGCGTTATTGCGTCATCATCGTCATGATTCTTAACCAGAAGAGGTTATGATTGATTCGTGAAGAAAAACAAAAATGCACCCCAAAATAATATTCGCAAAGTGACATATTCAGTTCAAACAGTGCATCAAAAGCATTATTTTATGACAAAACATGAACATTGTATTCCAGACGTATACAAGACCGATTCCCGAGGGAACGAAACGATAACCGAGAGGGGGAAGGGTGATGGGAGGGTGTGATGGTAGGTGGGTGCACGGTAAAGGTGCTTTTGCAATGTTTTAATTGAAATTATGCAATCTGGTGCATACTTGGGAAGGAAATTTGACTTGACATTAATATGAAGTAAGAGTTTTCTTGTCTAAAGAAATACTCTTTTCTTTCAATCACTTTTATCGAATTAGATAAAAGCCATGATTTGAATTTATTTGGGGGGTCAAGCGCCCCCCCCCCATGACCCCCCACCAGTACGCCAGTGACTACTACTACTACTACTACTACTACTACTACTACTACTACTACTCTACTACTACTACTACTGCTACTACTACTACTACTACTTCTACTACTTCTACTACTTCTACTACTTCTACTACTTCTACTACTTCTTCTACTACTACTACTACTACTACTACTACTACTACTACTACTACTACTACTACTACTACTACTACTACTACTACTACTACTACTACTACTACTACTACTACTACTACTACTACAACTACAACTACTACTACTACTACTACTACTACTACTACTACTACTACTACTACTACTACTACTACTACTACTACTACTACTCTATTACTACTACTACTGCTACTGCTACTACTACTTCTACTACTTCTACTACTTCTACTACTTCTACTACTTCTTCTACTACTACTACTACTACTACTACTACTACTACTACTACTACTACTACTACTACTACTAGTACTACTACTACTACTACTACTACTACTACTACTACTATTACTACTACTACTACTACTACTACTACTACTACTACTTCTACTAATATTACTACTACTATTACTACTACTACTACTACTACTACTACTACTACTACTACTACTACTACTACTACTACTACTACTACTACTACTACTACTACTACTATTACTATTACTACTACTACTACTACTACTACTACTACTACTACTACTACTACTACTACTACTACTACTACTACTACTACTACTACTACTACTACTACTACTACTACTACTACTACTACTACTACTACTACTACTACTACTACTACTACTACTACTACTACTACTACTACTACTACTACTACTACTTCTACTACGACTACCTATAGGGTTAGTAGCGTCTTCTTCTTCTTCTTCTTCTTTTTCTCCTTCCTTTTTTTCTTCTTTTTTTTTCTCCTTCTTCTGCTAGTTTAGTACTAATAATTAGCAAATTTTAATATGATTGATTAAGGATGATGCAAAAATGAACCTACACCACATTTTTAGCCATGATAATATTTGTGTTAACAAATGGTTCGACTTTAGCACGATATGTATTTCATTGCTTTATCTACGTGTTAATTAGTTATTGAGGTAAAAACTTATTATTGTAGTAATGTTGAATACTTACATATTCGCGAGCCTGCGATCTTAAAAACAAGACACGATGGTAGAGCATTTGCATGGTGGAAGCAGTTGTAATCAATGTTAACGATGGAACCCCGGAACTTGTTCACCTCTGTGGTATTAATCCACTGCAAAACGGGAAATTGAGGTAGAAAAAAGGAAACGTGTTAGAGATAAAAGTAGTGTTGATGTGTAAGGAGATATAATATTTGATATAGTAGCCATAATAAAGAGAGGAGGGAAGGAAGGGGAAATGGAGAGGAGGGGGAGGGGGTGGATAGAGAGTTAAGTGAAGAGAGAGAGAGAGAGAGAGAGGGGAGTGGGAAAGGGGGAAGTGAATCTTTGAGATAAAAGAACAACTGCGATGAAGAATATGATAAGGAGAAAGATGGAGAATGGATAATGTTTGTGCAGTATTTTGATATTGGGGAATTGAAAGAGAAAGAGAGTTGATATGACGCAAGTTGATTTTAAAGGGAAATGCGATAACATAATATTGTAGAGAGAGATAGGGGAGGGGGATAAGAAGAGGGGGGGGGGGGGGGGGGAGAAGGAGGGTAAAGGGATAGGGAAGATGATTTTGTCGTTAGAGAAATAAAATGACAGAAAGTTAACAAGACCGTGACGAAAGACAGGGTAATATTTTCCAAGTTATATTTTAATACCACATTCGAATAACGAGAATATCATAAAATGTCAATTATTGTTTGAAAGGTACCGTCAGTCGTTTCCCAATTTGGATGATGGGCGGAAATATTGAAACACTTGAATGCTTAATGTTGGACATAAATGTTCAGATTCATCTCATGAAAGTAAATTTTACTCTTAACGGTTACTCAAATCGTTTACATTATATATAAATGCGGGGTCAATATCTTGGAAAGACCTATACTGTACGTATAGTAAATATTTCACAAGCTTTCAAGCTAAGATATGTAGAGAATCGATGCAGTGGTGTAGCAGCTTCAGGGGACACGGAGTGACATAATGAACATTCAAAGAAAAAACAACAAGGGGATAAGAAATAAATTGTAATGACGTAGGGTAAGGGTTGCAAATTTAAATATTTTACAAATAATTGCGACCTGCTGAAATTGACTGAAATTGAAGAATGAGTTGTTGTTTTTAGAACGGCAAACAAAAACTGGAAATGGACGGAATAAGTGTATTATTGGTCAACAAACATTTTGGGAACCCTTTGTTAGCAGGTTAGAGAAAGTGGAGGCTATTCATTAAATGTCTAATAAACTGCGCGTATTAGCTGAATGATTAAGTGCCCAGTCGAGTTTACCTCTATATTCAACGAACGCTTGGCGAAAGAAAAATCTAGCTTCCATGGTAACGTCTCGAGGTTCATGACGACCGCGTCGGCATCCTCATCATCTTTGCGGTAAGGGTGGTCCGAGTCTCGATGTATCCTTGTTACCCGACACGCTCCGCTCTTCGACGACTCGCCGTCAGATTCGAATCCCTCGGTCGCAACTGGCGACTTGGACGTCGACAACGACAATGTTGAGGCTACCGATGACGGTGACGCGTCTAACAAGGATGCAATGGACAATGATGACAGCGAAGTGAGTAAGGACGTCCCATCAATCGAAGGCGAAGATGATGATGATGAGGAAGAAGATGACTTAGGGAGAGCTAAGAAACGTACGTCACCGTGAGTGGCGGTTCCTGTGATCGCTTGTCTATTTCTGTCACTTGGGCACTCTGTAATGATAAGATGGTACGGAGTTAAAATGAAATGGGATATGTTTGAGCTTAGTGCAGACGGGGTGCAGACAGTCATGCTTTATAGAATTTAAGTCATGAACAATTCAATATTCCTAGAAGAGAATTCGTAATTGTATTGTATTGAAAGGAAAAGATGTAAAGCACAAACAATTCAGGTTCATTAGCCTATCTATAATCTGATCAAACGCTTAATCATTGTTTGATAAACATTAAATATGTATTATAAAAATGCATAACATTTTATTATGATACATAGAACATCATTTAATCACAAACAAAACACACATTATGATGGATTGGGACAGGAAGATAATCAGCAAAAAATACAAAAGAAAAATTAAACACCTAGAAAAACTGATGACTTTGTATTCATAGAACACTGGGAGTTATTATGTTTTATCCATTAGGTCACCAATTATATACGCTATATATACTGCATATCGTAATGAAATACAAAGATGCACATCGATATATTAGACTGTTTTCGCTCAATGACGTACGGAGCTTTCAGCGACGTAGGAACGATCTATTGGTACGTCCGCCGCGCTAAAACAACTATTGTTTACAAGCAGTTTCGCTTATTCGGTGAACGCGGACGTAGACTCGAATCGTTTCAGCTGGCAGCACACCTACACACGTGCGAGCGATTGTGATGAACGTTTGACCTTGCTACGAGCGGCGAGCGCGCTGATTGGTTGTTGCCTGATTGGGCGGTCGCATAACACGGACGCAATTCTGACCGAAACCCGTCCGTGATTTCAACCCAAGAACGGTCTGCCCGCTGTTACTATAGGAAGCTCTCGATTTTGCACACGAACCGCTTGATTCTACGTCCGCGCTGAGGTTGCGAAAAGCCTCTAATATTAGATCCAAAGCGAATCTTGCCCGTGCCCCCCAATGTAATGCGGTCATGCGACACCTAGGGCAACCACGCACCGGCCGCTCTGGCCGGCGGGGCTCGGTTGCCCCCCTTTCTGACTGACATGACTGACTCAGCGGAGTAGGTTAAAGGGATCTAGTAACTATATTACTATGTCACGCAACAACTTACAAAGGGTTGACGGAATTTGTATTTCAGTGATCAGATATGCCCACTGAGTGATGCATTTAAAGTCAATCCAAACTTGACCAGGTGATGATCGAACATGCAAAGTGCTCTTTGCTAAGTACTCATTGTCCTAATAATGTACACAATTGAAACGGTCCCTGGGGTTTTGTTTTACAAATATAATCATAAATATATATATATCAATAACAAAACGAAAATTTTAACAAACAACGCTAGGTTCATGATATTAATGTATTAATATAAGAAGAAAACAACCAGGTATGAATCATTATCATAATCATTAGCCTAGAGATGTAAGTAAGTTTAGTCGATGTCGTTAATAATTGCACCGCAGTCCTGAATTTGAGCCTTTTATAAATTGTTCTTCAATGTTACCTGGTGATTTCACTTAGTCAAAATGTCATAAACACAGGAAGAATACCCAGACCCGTGTATCAATATTTTGTATTGGAAGAAACGATCACCTATTAACGTTCCTGTAGTCGTTGATCGGTCATTATGTTCTATAATTAGACGTATTGGTTACATCGAGCCTAAGTGTTATAAGCGATCAATATTAGTAGCCAATTTACGATAACCTTTTAAAATGAGTCAGACAATTAATTATTTAAGGCAATCAAAAACTGAAGCCCCAAAGTCAGTGGAATGAGTTAGCGAATGTTACTTTGCATGTTCGCGTATAAGATCATAGGAGGATAATACAGACACCTTCGGTATAGTTGATATGTTTACCCTCCAACCTTCGGTGTCTGTATTATCCTCCTATGATCTTATACGCGAACATGCAAAGTAACATTCGCTAACTCATTCCACTGACTTTGTGCACAGTTATTATTATCCACCGGAAATATATACATTTAAACATTTTAATCATACATATCTTTATAACGAAAGAGACATTTGAAAAACCGGAAGCTGTGCATGCTTATATCGGTAATACGATTACAATGAGGTATGTGAGAACAGCTAGAATCCCAAGGAAGTTTTGAGGATTTGGTACTAAAGGCAGGTACTAAGAATGTGATAAATTAATTATCATATGAATGTTTACGTATGTATAATAATGATGATAAAACTATGTATAATAAGATGGTGCTGCTTTAGGAGGGTAGACGCATAATGTATTGTCATAATTTATATCTCAACGTGTATGTGTATGCTCAATGTGTATGTGTATGTGAGAACCTTTCATTGATTATTCGAGGCACCCGGTAAAAATGTAAGGCTCTACATCGATAACGAAACGTCCGGGGGCAATTTCTGCTTCCGATCTGCCCCGGCCCCCTCACTCTCCTGTCATGCATGTTCTCCCTCTCGACGCTGCAGCTCCTGCTATAATTATCTTTGTTTTTTTCTTCTCTTCACTTCTTCTCTCTCTCTCTCTCACTCTCGTTATTTCCATCTATCGATATTAATGCTGTATCTATCTATCTATCTATCTATCTATTTATTTATTTATTTATTTATTTATTCAAATATATTTATACAGGATAGCCTGATCAGCAAGAATACTGTTTTTCGTCAGGGTCCTGATATAACATCATACAATATACATAAAACAATAATTCATTAATATGATAAATATAAATATAAAAATATGTACAAATAGCATATGACCAGCAGATTCAAGATATACTTTATTAAAATTTTGGACAAAGTTGTATTAAAATAGTTTCAATTTATTTCTAATCATAAAAACACAATTAAGTTTCTATATATATATACAATTAATATACTAATTCTTACGAAAGAGAGAAATAAATTGTTTTGGTTACTCCAGCTAGCACGTGATTATCAGTCAAGCAGAACAATGTCAACACAGACATGACAGAACACCTCACAGCCATACAGCAGGCACACGCACAGCCACACATCACAATGGGAGAAGCACGCACATTCACTCATCCGTATGACACAATGGAATCATAACCACAAATAAACACAGCTACATTCATCCACCCGTTCTGCTTTGTCCGATAGATCACGTACATGTTGGAGTATTTACTAAACAACAATTTAAAACAATATAATTAAAAACAGTTATCTATCGTTCGGCTGGTCATAATTATATACATCAGTGAAAATACAGCTGTTTATATAAACGTTTAAAAGAGGGAAGAGACCTCGAACATTGTAAATGACTAGGCAGCGAGTTCCAGACAATGCCACCCGAGTATATAAGGCTATTTTTATAACATTGTACTTTCGGTTTAGGTAGTATAATATTCAAAGTGTTAGCTGCTCTCGTATTAATATCGTGGCGATCACAGACCATTTCAATTGCATTACATAAGTGAGTAGGAGCTGTTCCATGAACGGATTTGTACATTAGTGTTGCTAAAAAATAATTCATTCGTTGACCTAATGATTGCCATTTTAATGTTTTAATTAAATCTTTTCCATTTACAGTTTCATAATCATAATTAGATGTAACAATTCTAGCTGCCCTTTTTTGTAAGCGATATAATAAATCCTTATTTTTCTGTGAACAATTGCCCCAGACTGTAATCGAATAATCTATACAAGGTTGAATGGTCATATTATACATCATTAATAGAGACTTTTTATCCAAAAATTGGGACATTTTACGCAATGAGTATAATTTACTAGAAATAGATCTAACAAGGTTATGAACATGAGCACTCCATTTAAGTTTATCATCAATTTCTACACCTAAGTACCGAAAGCTATGAACCTGATCAATTTTCTTGTCATCCATATAAACATTTAACTGATGTGTTGAACGTGTACTTAAAAGCATAACTTTTGTCTTATCTACATTAAGTCGTAATCTATTTTGTTCATACCATTTAAAAATTAAGTTTAAATCAGCTTGAAAATGTTTCACCAAGTTATCAATATCTGTATCCGCATAATATATCACTACATCATCTGCGAACATATTACATGAACATAATTGTACCGATTGTGACAAGTCATTAATAAATAAAAGAAACAATATGGGTCCAAGAACACTTCCTTGAGGTACACCATAAAGTATACGTTCAGATTTAGATAACATACCATGACAATAAACTATTTGACTCCTATCCTTTAAGTAACTAATAAACCATTTTAATGAATTGCCTTTAATACCATAATATTCTAATTTTTTTAACAACAATTCATGATTAATGGAATCAAAACATTTCGATATATCAAGAAAACAAGCCGCAACCATTTCATTTTCATTAAATGATTCGAGCCAATCATCGACGGCTCTATGTATACATGTATTAGTTGAGTGATTGGGTAAAAATGCAGATTGATCTATCGAAATTAAATCATTATTACGAAGGTACCGCAACAACTGGCTCTGGACTGTTCTTTCTAAAATTTTCACCACGTGACTAGTTACGGAAATCGGCCTATAATTTGATGGATCATTTTTGTCCCCTTTTCCTTTATATATGGGAGTTACCTTTGATATTTTCCAATCTACTGGGACAATACCAAGTTTAAGACTTTCTTCAAATAATACAGTTAATGATTTAGTTATGACAGGAGCAGCTATACATAGCAATTTAGAATCACAATTCAGTATATCCACATTACTTTCATTTCCTAATTTTTCCAATGCATCATTTACATTACTTTCTTTTATACTATCAAACATAAATTCATGTATACATTCAGGGTTTTTCCATATTATATCTTCAGTATTATTAATTTTTACATTTCCAACTGATACAAAAAACTCATTCAATTTATTACCAGTAAGATCACACGGTAATGAATCATCTTTACGTTTTCTGGCTGTAATTTTATTTAGTTCACGCCATAATTTCTTACTATCATTTTTACATGTATAAAGTATATTTTTAGTATACTGTTTTTTATTTGTTCGTCTTAATTTAGTAATATAATTTCTATTTTTTATATATTCATCTTTGAAAGAGTCATCATTATCATATTTCATTTTCAAATAATCTCTTTTATAAATTAATTTAATTATATCTTTCGTTATCCATGGACAATATCTTTGTTTTAAGCGCATCATTTTTAAGGGTGCTTGTCTATTACACACTTCTAAAAACATACATTTCCACTTTATCCACTTTTGATCGATAGTATTTATATCATTTTCATAATTAAAACATTGGAGGGTTTCCTTTAAGTCTAATAAATACTCATCTTCATTAAAATTTTTAAAATCTCGAAACATAACTTCTTTATGCAATTGATTTCTTTTCATATCTATCTATCTATCTATCTATCTATCTATCTATCTATCTATCTATCTATCTATCTATCTATCTATCTATCTATCTATATCTCTATCTATCTATCTATCTATCTATCTATCTATCTATCTATCTATCTATATATATATATATATATATATTTATCTATCTATCTATCTATCTATCTATCTATCTATCTATCTATCTATCTATCTATCTATCTATCTATCTATCTATCTATCTATCTATCTATCTATCTATCTATCTATCTATATAGCCATTCGGCTCAACATGGACGGCTTCCCGGTCGCTCAGCACTTCAACGCTGCTGGACATAGCATCGCCGACTTCGAAATTTCGGGACTGGTTATCCACCTCTAACAAACAATCCCAACTCATTGGACTTAAATGGCGCCAATAGTCCGGTCGGATACATAAAGTCATCTTTGATCATCGATCTGCTACGTCCATTAAATCGACCCCCTCTACCATCAAAGTGCCCGGATGTCCATGCGTAATAGGATACAATCCCCAAAGGATTTACTGACATTTAAAGACCGCATCTTTATTCAAAGCACACCCTATACCTTTGAGGGAAATGGCTACTACCGTATCTATATACTTCGAGTCTTTTGACAGAGTCATGGAATTAGTTTTTTGTTTCTGTTCATGTAATTAGCGATGTATATAAGGCTAAAAAACAATACTATTTTTAACCCATAAACTATACATTAAACCAACAATAATCAACAATAATTTTTTTTAATCCGAATATGATTTTTTCATTAATTTTAATTTTTTTTAACTAGTATTTTAAAACATAGCAAAGGACAATTAAATGTGTAAATACAAAGAAACAAATTGTTACATTGATATTGGCAGTGGTCATACTTATATTATTAAGAGTAATTAGGACATGAACGCACTACTTGACAACAAAGTGAGCTTGGTCGTTTCAGACAAGAAACAAATCCCTTAAGGCATGTTAGAGTAAAATAATTAAGAGGGAAATATATGAAATCAACTATGAAACAAAAAATAGTTTAATGGTATTTATACTGATATACCATTAAGTGGAAACGGCAATTCATGTAAAAACCCCTATATATAATTCAAATTGCTTGGTACAGACAACAATGCATTACGATATACATATAAAGCCCGGCGCAGACAGAGCCGACTCAACTGGTTGTCATTCCGATCGGCTCAGTTTTCAGTGCCTCGCGACACACATTTTGCCAGTCGAGATACAGTCGGATGCCAGTTGGGGCCGATTCAACACGATAAATCTGCTCCGACCGACCGGGCCCAACTCTAGCCTGATTAAAACCAGTCGGATCGGCTCGAGTCGGCTCTGTCTGCGCACTTTAGAAATCAGCACTTTTAGACCAAAATGGTCCCTTATATTCTAGTATTCATATGCTATTATTTAGAGGAAAACAACCAGCCATGAAGAACCACTAGAGTTGCATGTGAGCTGGTCGGTTCAGACAAAACTACCAGATCCTTTTGAAGCTATTAAACCAACAATAATTAAAAGATATAAATCTATGTCAAATCAATCAATATACAAAACTGACTTTATAGTAATATATAATGTATCTTTCTTACAGTAAAGGGAAAACAACCATGCGTAAACGAACTTATGTTGCAATTGAGTTTGGTCAGGCCATGACAAATTGTCTGGATCCCTTTAATTCTGATCTCTGATCGCACTCGTGATGCCCCTGAGCCGGCACATTCAAATATCGATCCCCTTTTTTCTCGCGGTCAGAATAGGTCAACTTCACAAAGGCGAAGTGTGTGATATTTGTACACTGTATTGACGGTATACTGGCAGCAATTCAGCTCCGTTCAAATCGTGTTTGCTACCATAAATACTTTATTAAAATAAAATCGAATCAAATACAACATATTTGTTTTATTTACTTATTAGTATTATGTAATTAACTTCATTAAAATATTATGAAGACTTTTATATCAATTCACTTCGGAGCGTTATCTTTTATGTCGGCGAGTGATGCTTGCAAGTGATTATATATATTTCAGGCAAAACAAATGTTTGAACTTGCTTCATAATGTAAAACAAAAAAGTATATTTTTAGAAATGTTGACGCAATAATGATAACAATATGATTAACAACATGTTCTAATTGTATAACGCCTAAAATGATACGGTGTATAATCGCTTTACAATATTACGTATAATAATACCCCGGTCATAGGATACAATGCCAGCTCGCACATATCGTGTGCAGCATTTCCACTCACTGGGGAGTACTCCTTTCAAGCGGCTCAACGGCATTGATACAATCGAATATCAAATACAATGACAACTGTTCTGACCAGTGTCACATTTCCTACATTATATTTTAATAAAAATGATTTCCAGGCTTTTCCAGTGGGGTTTTATATCAGACGAATTAAGCTGAGGGCAAAGCTGCTCGATGATAGAAATGTAAGGATATTGTGCCTACCGCGCGACACTATTTAAACAAAGGCGAGTGGTTGCCAGTGCTGCAATATCCGCCCGTAATCTAATGAAGATGTGGACAGAGTATAACACAGCGAAGTAGAAGCAGGGGCGAAGCTAGTCAGAAAGAACCGACTCTGCAATGGGTTTCCTTTAGTGAAACAACCGTCGGAATTAAGATAACGACTGATGTTTCGGGCGTAGCGTGGTCGGACTGATTGGGGCGGCACGCGATTGATTGGGCATGAGGGGGCAAACATTATGTATTTCCCTTATGTTGTTATTGTTTTGGCAATTCATTGGGAGACATGCACGTGCCCCCGTATATATACTCCCCCCCCCCCCCCTCTCCCATTAGCTTCGCCCCTGGGTAGAAGAAATAGAAAGACAGAAAGAGAGGGAGAAAGAGAGAGAGACAGAGAGGCAGAGGGTGGGGGAGAGGGAGGAGGGGCGGTGTGGTAGAAGCTAGGGTACGATACAACAAACAACGTAAAATCAGCTAGTAGAAATACAACAATTGCGAGGATATACATGTATTTTACACAAATAGCCTGAGCAGTTAATTGACCATCGATCCTGAAGAAGTTTGACCTTAACTTATTCTTGGATACTATAATCTAGTATTAATACATAATTCAACGCCATCCTCTAATCAAACATAGTAATTGCTAAATGTCATATAAACGTATTATATAGCACACACCAGAGAAAGCTCAATATTCATGCGAACTTATACTGGTTCGGCTGTGCGATTAATCAAAGGGCGTGTTTCTTTGAAAAATCGATGAAATGGAAATGCTTTCAAGATTTCAATGTAAACAATCATAATTCACTATTCTATAAATATATAATGCTGTATATACCGTTCAACGCGTTGCAGCATTACACACGCTTCCATTGACTTAGATCAGTGGCGTAGCCGGGTTGAATCAATTAAGGGACTGGTTAGGGAGACTTCCACCTACCCACCCCCACCCCCCCCCCCCCCCCACCCCCCCCCCCCCCTTCCGAAAACACAAAAACAAACATAAACTAGTAAATACAAAATTAAACAATATTGGCTGGAATCTTCCAATGGGAGTTTGTGTTAAACCATAGTTAAAACTATGGTTTACAGTTATGAAGTCCCGCTTGAAGACAAGGATAACGTGACGACCGTTATGTCGCTGTGGTAGTTGCTGTCACAGCATGGAATGCGCTCCCCAATAATATCTGGGCTTCTACATCATTAGGAGCCTTTGCGGGAGCAGTTGCTTCAATCGGCAATTAATGGGACACCTCACCAGTTCCCCTCGACTCTACGTCCTGACTGATGGACCCTGTCGAGTACCCAAGTAGAAGTAGAAGTAGTTACTCTTTTATTAGCTAAAATAGTCAAATTTCCCTCAAAATATGACATTTAGGATTTTGGTATTTCCTGAATACGCATATCTTAATCTAGCTTTTGTAACATTTTGAGCATCGGAAATCATGTTTAAATATTATTTTTTCATCCAATAAATGTGATCTTGATACAGCGCTTTAATGTAAACTGATCTTTTAAATGGCCCGTTTCTCCCCCATTTTAAAAATGCTTCAGCCATATTCCAAATCTTTGGTGTTCGTTTTGAGAGGGTTTGCTTAATCCAAATATGACGAATAATATACCATTTTCAAGGTAATGACTTCTATTTTAATGTTTTATGAAAAGCAGCAAAATCAGTTTTCCCGTTTTGTGGTGTAAGGTCACATATAAAGTTTGCATATTTCTAATGAATCTGCAATTTGTGCTATAGCTAACCGGGGGCACTAAAGTCACCATCTTTTATTTATTTGTTGTCTTCAGCGAATTCACGACTTGTATACATTCCTTCTCAATCGTTTCACAAATGGCGTTCCATATTATTCAACCATGGTTCAGACTTGGCTTACATAAACCTTCTTGGTGAATTCCAGTCATAACGTTTAATATACATGGTTTAATACATGGTTTGCATAACCCCACAATTTGGTAGTTTGAGAAGGGATGGGGGGGATAAGCATCTCTGCAATGGAGAACAGTGGCCCACCCCCCCCACCCCCCCCCCCCCCCCCCCAATTGCTACCGCATCAGAAACACCACGAACATGTACACGCGGCGTGTTTGTGATAAATCTAATGACAATTGACAGATCTGCCTGCGGTATACAAAATGTTCAAGTAACGCTGAATACGAAGAAAGGAAAGTAAAAGCAAAACACATATATCATTCTATTTTGCTAAAAAAAAATATGTGAAAGGTCAGGGCGTTGTGTGGTTTATCAGCGACTAGAGATAAGATTTGCGGTGACGTGCAGCGTATCCATCGGCAAGACGGGAAGAAAAGACAAGTCACTTGTCACTAGTAACCACGCAGTAGCCTAAATTGGGGGGGGGGGGGGTAGGGAAATGCCCCTACATGACACGCCGAAACAGTAATACAAAAGAGCAGATTTATTTTCAAAATCATATATTTTCCCCCAAAAACAATTGGTTTCTATAACATATTTTGTGGTGACGTACAGTGTAGCCATCGGCAACACGAGAAGAAGAGATAAGTCACTGTCTTGTCACTAGTCACTGCGCAGCGGCCGGGGGGGGGGGGGGGGGGGGGGGGTCTAGTAGCACGTCCCTATATACAATGACAACAACAGGTTGTGTTCAAAATTCAAATCATAATACATTTCTTGGCAATAAAACACATTTATGTTTCCGTAAAACTTGATAGTTTCCCAAATCATATGACAGCAGCTTGGTAATGACGT
>JBAMJV010009342.1:0-12500 GCA_037951105.1 Echinarachnius parma
TATGAATAAGCCCAAGGTAATCTTGTATGGGTATGCTCTCATTTAAAACTGATTACCTCTCCTTTTACAAAATTACACGCGCCGGTTCTGAGCTTAGTCCCATGTGTTTCTGAAAGGTTACGCCAAATTAATCACATGGGACTAAGCTCAGAATCGGCGTGAGTAATTTTGTAAAAGAAGAGGTAATCAGTTTGAAATGAAAGCATACCCGTACAAGATTACCTTGGGCTTATTAATATGGATATATGTTGCTTTGGTATTCATTTATATTCCCAAAATGTGTTTTTTGGGGATCATTTTCCAAAAAAAAAAAAACAATTTTTTTTTTTTTTTTTTTTTTTTTTTTTTTTTTTAGCCGATCATCCGATCCCGATCATCGATCCGATTTCGAAGATCGATAAAATTTTGCCGATCCGATCAAACGATCCGATCATCAAGGTCAGTTACAGCACTAATATAATTGCATGATATTTGCTAACATTTTTTCACTACTGATGAATGTTTTTTGTTTTGTTTACAAGTATGTGTTGTAGCGCCTTGAGTAATTTTTTTAGAGTGCGCTTATATTTATATTATTATTATTATAATATTACAGACCCTCAACTTGCGTTAACATTTTTTTGTATAGAAATCTGGCCAGGAGAGTTGTTTTTTTACCTGTTATTGTCTTTGTTTTTCATTTATTTATAATTATTTCTTCTTTTGTTCAGGTCAAGAACAGGGTCCAGGAGAAAGGAGAGCCAAGTCAGCCAAGGTTCCGAGCAGCTCAGAATATGTCAGCAGATACACCAGAGATCCTGATGAGGTATATATAATTGTAGATCATGAAGAAACAAAATGTTTAAAAAGTTCTGCCATTCTACTGAAACCTGTCTAATCAAAACCAAGAATCAGGGAAGGGCATGATTGTTGAATCTGGGCAGAATCTTCATTGCTAAATAGCATAATAAAATGGAAATGGAAATAGTTTAAAATCTCTCAAATGGAATATAAATGTATCGGAAATAATATCGCTAGTGATATTCGTTTGTCTCGCAATGTATGGTCAACAAGGAATCTAAAAGATCACGACGTTTTGTGCGCCGCTGCAACACTTCTTCAGGTGTGATAGAATATGTTGTAAACAAGCGTGTTTTATACTGTACGGTCGGCTCCAAAGCGCTATCTCGCATGAGCGAGTACGTTCCTAATTTGTCACTAACGGACAAGGTCTATTGGCCGACGCAATATATATTTGGAATATAAATGTATTACACAATGGAGTGTAAGATTTGGACATTAAAAGTGCACTATAAAGTGTCAGATATTGCCCAAAATGACATTTGAGACTTCAATCCTGTACCAAAATCATTGTAAGATATGTCTGAATGATGTGTGAAAGTTTCATTGAAAAAGAACACTGCATGCTTTCCTGGTTAAAAAAGCGAAAATATGCTTCAGCTTTTACAACGGACGTTTAGGAGGTTTATTTATTTTTACCGTTCATTAATAATGCTTTTTAGCTGAATGATAGATACCGTCATACTAAAGGGGCATTTGAACAAATCTATCCCTATTTTATTCTTAGAACTCTTACCATTCAAGCTAAACAACACGGTAGAAGAGAAACAAGGAAGCTCCAAGTAATTTTCGTGGAGTTAGACACTTTACAGGCATCCCTTATTCAAGAGGTCATGGAGTTCTTCCAAAAGTTATCTTTTTCACAAATGTAGTAGAATTTCTAATCATTATGACAGTCTCGATCCTTCTATTGTATAATTGACAAGACTAAATGTTCTTTCTCTATCTCACAGATAATTCAGCTTCTCCGCTCCAAGCTCCCCTCAGGATTTCATGGCCTCAAGCAGATGTTCAGAGGTCACGACCCTACGGGCAAAGGTCGCGTGTCAAGGAGCGCCATGGGCCAGATCTTGTACCCCCTTGTTGGATTCATCACACATGAGGATATGGGCAAGATGCTTCATAGGTAATTATCCAAACTAAAGGAATTTGACAAAATGAATTCATGACTTCAAAAAAATGTTAAGAGGTCACGACCCCACGGGCAAAGGTCGCGTGTCAAGGAGTGCCATGGGCCAGATCCTGTACCCATTGGTGGGTTTCATCACACATGAGGATATGGGCAAGACGCTTCAGAGGTAATTATATCCAAACTAAAGGAATTTGAAAAAATGAATTCATGACCTCAAACAAATGTTAAGAGGTCACGACCCGACGGGTTGCGTGTCAAGGAGCGCCATGGGCCAGATCCTGTACCCATTGGTGGGATCATCACACATGAGGATATGGGCAAGATGCTTCAAACCAAATTCATTTTGAAATAGAAGAAGGATTTCATAGTCTGAAAGTGACGTTCAGAGGTCACGACCCGACAGGTAACAGTGTCAACATGGGCGTAAATTTGTTCGGAAAGCACAATGCATTGGGGAGGGGCGAGCAATTGTTCACAAACAATGCTCGCCCCTCCAATGCATTGTGTTTTCCGAACAGATTTACGCCAGTGTGTGTCAAGGAGCCAGCTATGGGCCAGATTTTGTACCCCTTGTAAATATCCAAACCCAAAAAATCTAAAATAACAAATTGAAGAGTATTGTTGCAGGGAGAGAATGATAAATCTTACCGTGGACCCTAGGTTCACAGTGTTACCAACTGCCGCACTTCTAAGATCAATTAAATCATCACTTGTTTCTGCCATAGTTTTCAATTTTTTAAAGAGTTTATTGGGTCTGATTCATAGTCACAACTTGGTTATCATTTACACATACCCTAAAGTCAAGGAAACTTTACCCGTACTTCCATTTACATTTCCCCTGAAGTTTTCCTTTTCCAGTCCATTTTCAAAACTTGCATTTGTGCACCGCTAATTTCATGTTTGAATGATCTCACTTGGATTTGAATATGCAAGTCAAGTTGACAAAACAGAACAAAAGCAAATGGATACTTTCTGTGACTATAATGTTTACTGTTTCATTATTTTTCATTATAGTTCATTATTATTTGTTTGTTTTCTTCCAGGCTTGGTCTTGAGAAGGAGGACACTCTGACCTTTGATGACTTTATTGCATGCTTCAGAGACACAGAGGTAAAGACAACTTTTCGCGTAGAGAAATATATTAATTTTTACAAATTTGATTTTTTTTTTTTCAATCAAATTAATATAGATAAAATTAATTCCTTTGAAAATCTATTTCAGCAATTTATGAAGAACAAAACAATTGACCATATATACATGTCAGAGAGTCAGTATAAAGAAAAGGCATGCATATATATGGCAATATTTTTTTCAAATTTTCAAAAATGCTTGTCAATGTGGTTACATTACATATTATGTAAACATATATCTCCAAAATAACGTAAATTATATCCCTCAAAAGTATGTTCAGAATTTGTAACATCACACACAGTCCTATTTTGATCTTAACCCTCAAATAAAAGTAATTCTTATATCCTCAATCTTTTCAACAGGTGGTCCAGCGTGAGTGGTTAAGCCCTGTTGCCAGGAAGGAGGTATCGCAAGAGAGGCGCAGGCTGCACCCCGAGGAGCATCTCAGGAACACAGAGCGGGGACCAATCATAGAGAGATGCACAGCGTCTTATGCCAACGCACTGCTCAAAGAGAAGTGTAAACATAGGTAACATTATTGATAGTTGTGATGATGATGATGGTGTTGTGTTAAGATGGTGATGATGATGGTGATGATGATAATAATGATGGTGATGGTGATGATGATAATAATGATGGTGATGGTGATGGTGATGATGATAATAATGATGGTGATGATCATGATGATGATGATGATGTGATAAGGATGATGATATGATGATGATGATGATTGGTGGTGGTGGCGATAGTGGTGAAAATGATGATGGTGGTGCTGGTGAGGGTGATGGTGGTGGCGTGGGTGGTGATGAACCCAAGAGAGGCGCAGACTGCATCTCAGGAACCCAGAGAGTCATAGAGAGATGCACGGCGTCCTATGCCAACGCACTGCTCAAAGAAAAGTGTAAACATAGGTAATGATAGTGGTGATTATGATGATGATGATGATGATGGTGGTGTAGGTGATAATGATGATGACATGTGGTGGTGGTGGTGATGATTATACTGTTGGTGTTGGTGCTGATTGTGGTGATGATGATGATGATGATGATGAAGGTGGTGGAGATGGTGGTGGTGATGATGCTGATGCTGATGATGATGATGATGATGATGATGATGATTATGATGATGATTATGTTAATAAGGATGATGACCATGGTGGTGGTAGTAGTGGTGGTGTTGATGATTATGATGTTGATTACGATGATCATCATCATCATGATCGTTATCGATGATGATGATGATGATAATGATTTTGACTGTGAATTTGATCATGATAGGGAGGATAAGAGAATGAGGGGAAGGAGGATTGAGAAATGAAGGATAGTCATGATGATGAAAGAACATTTTGATTATTATGATGATGATTTTCATTAATTCTATTCCTTGCAGTGACTTTGACCTGGGTAAATGCCTGGCACCAGCCTGTTTTGAGCCAGGAGGAGTCATCTTGGCCCCACAGCTACAGGGATGCCTGGGAGTGATGGGCGCACAGCTGGATGACTATGAGATGGAGAAACTATGGTCAAGGTATGTTGTAACCGGTTCCTTACTAGGATAGGCAATTCCCATAGAGTTAATACAGGACCCATAGGTTCCCATAGGCAATTGGTTTAATCTAGCTGTTCCCTAGTAGATTTTACAATCCCCATATAGTTAAAGGGTACCACCACCCACAAATAATATTCTTATTAAAGAAAGGTAACATCTTTAGTATTCCATTCCATCAACAAGTTCACAAAAATATGTTTCCAGAAAAAAATATATGATTGGAAAACGCATCACCATTCTAAAGCATGCGTTCATGCGGTCTGAATTGCGAAGACTAATGTGTGCAGAGCGAACGAATCGCCCAGGAATCTATTGTCTACAAACGTACGCGTGAATAGCATTGGCGCACTCGCAAATGGTTTGCCCGTATGGAACCAGGAAATAGTAGTGGTTCCGTAAGTGGTGGAAATTAATTGCTTTGTTTATGAATTACACAACCCTTTGCAAAATGTTGGGTATCTATTCGATATCACAAAACGGTACCAAAACATATAATAATGTGTTGGTCTTTGCCTGGTGGTCCCCTTTAATACATAATAAACCAGGTTCCAGGTTTAACCTGTTCCCTTCTAGATTTTGCAATCTTCATAGTGTTAATACAGGGCCCACCATGTTCCCATAGGCAATGGGCTAACCTAGCTGTTCCCTACTAGATTTGGCAATCTCCATAGAGCTAATACAAGACTCACAAGCCAAAGTTCTAGTAGGAAATGGATTAACCTGTTCCCTACTAGTTTGTTAGCAATCCCTATAAAGTTAATACAGGACCCTCATGAGCTTCCTGTAGGCAACAGGATAGAAAGAAGAAAATATTAACAAATGCATTTTCAGGGTGCCTGAGAACACAGAGAACAATTTTAGTATGCGTTCATAATAAAATGTCTATAGCCATTAATTGTGTTTTCATGATGTCTTATGTCAGTTATCAATGCTAAGCTCTAGCCAAGATGTTGAGCACTAAAAAGGCTATGCAATATGGCAACCCTCGAAATTAACTTTTTTTGCTGGTGGCCCGGTCGGGCCAGTAAAATTAGTATTTTTCCAATTTTGGTGGCCCGAAACCAAAATCTACTGGCCCGAAAAAAATAAGGAAAAACAAAAGTAAAATTAAAACAATAACCATATTCATAGTTTCAGGGTACTGGGCAATGTTTAGCCTCATTTGTTACTGTATTCCAATGCTCGAAATTATCTTTTTTTCTGGTGGCCCGAAAATAAAATTTACAAACAAAGAAAAACAATGGTCATGACTACTTGGTCATTAATTGGTAAATTATGGAAGTTATGTGTTAAAATTACCACCATCATTAAAGAAATCCATCACTGAATAAACAAAACAAAACCTAGAATCGAGCAGTTTCATCTAAGAGTCATCAACTGATGAAACTAAGCTCTTTTCCATGTACGATTTTGTTATTTTATGGTCCATAAAATCTCCAACACAAAAAAACACACATGGGACTGAGCATAGCTCAGATAACTTTTCAAATCAGGAAATTAAATCACTTAAATCTTTGTTATTTTACAAGCTAAAATAATTCCAAGTAGTCACAAGTCTCTACCTTGTAAAAATGATTCTTTCTAATACCTTCAAAAATATGAATAATGATCCGAAAGATGAAATTATTCCCCTTTATTGACGGTATCGCGGACGGTATCGCAAAGGCAAGCACACTGCACTTTGCAATATGAATGAATGTGACAAGTTAGACATGTGTTTTGATAGGTCTTAGTATGCACACATACTCCCTCTGTGGATTGGTTGTTCTATGTTTATATTCTACATGTTGCAAAGGCTTCCAGGGGGTGTGTGGGAAATTAAGAAAACAGCATAAGCATATGCTTTTACTTTTAGTCATTACACACCTCTGGAAGTTGTTTAATTTTACCATGATTTATCATGCAAGAAGTAGATAATTCAAGGGAGAGTGTTCATATGAGGAAATAGCACATATTTGTAGGCATAAATAAGGATTAATTCAACTAGCGCAAGTGCGCTTGCGACTTTTTATGTCCGTCCTTTTCATTTCTTGCAAATATTTAAATCACAATTAAAGTGTTTTTAAGAGGTGTCAAACTTGAGATTCATATTCCTTGATGTTGTCTTCTTATGGTTTAAACATTTGGTGGCCCGATCGGGCCACCAAACTTTGGCATTTTCATGTTTTTACTGGCCCGACCGCAACTTTTACTGGCCCCGGGCCATCGGGCCTACGCCAATTTCGAGCGTTGAATATGGTAACATTTTCTTTAATGAAGTCTTCCTATTTCAATACTAATCCAGGTATGACATTGAGAACACCGGCGTGGTGGACAGCGCTTGGTTTTTCACTCAGATCGGTTTGGATGCCAGTGGAAAGTACAACCCAAGAGCAAGAACAGCACCGCCGGGAAACAGACGACAGAAATATGCCAGATCACCAAGAACGGTAATCATATAATTAAATTAGAAATTAAAATATGTAACTTTATTCATATTGCTGATTGCTATAGTTGATTTTATGATAAATAGAGCCATTACATACCCATTGATGATGGTGATTTAGATTTTGATGATGATGAAGGTAGTGTTGGAGGCAGTGGCGATGATGGGGGTGGTTGTGGTGATGATGGTAACGATGATGGTGATGATGATGGTGATTGTGATGATGGTAGTGGTGGTTGTGTCATTTCAATGAAAGTGTTAATGATGATGACGACGGCAACAAAAAAGGCAATTGTGAACATGAAACAGATTATTTTGCTGCTACTGATACTAATTTAGATATTGATGATGATGATGATGATGATGATAATAACATGAAGTCAATGAAGGTGGTAAAATGGTTATGATGATGATGAAAATAGATTGTAGAATTCTCTATCAAATCTTTATTCCCGGTTATATCCAACCTCAATCTTTATCAATATTTGTTTATTTTTATTTTTTAGCCAAAAATCAATGAGGAAGGAGATGAGGAGATGATGGAATCACCCAGAATCTCTACACCGCCCTCTATCGGCAGACAAATGACCAGTCGACAGGGAGGGCACAGGCCAGCTACAGCTGATGTACTGGCATCTATAACCAGGAGGGTGAGTAAACCATTGTCTTATTGAATCCATGCCATTTAGTTCACACTAAAGTAAAAGTTTAGGATCTTTTCTCCAGATGTGTGCAATATGGTATAGTGTTGTGCTCTGATTCATATCCCCCAATACTTAGTTTCCCAGATTTTTGATACTGTTATATGGTAGCTTTTTAAATCATAATTTGTCCTGAATGGATTAGCTAGGAATTGGTTATTGCACTATAATTACAAATTCCAGTAATAACAAAACACATTTAGTTACATTTGTTTTTCTCAATCTTTGTTCCATTGCCATGTAACTCCTGTTCTTTATACCCAAGTTCAAATAAGACGTTTACAGATGGTAATATCATATCTGAGACTTTATGTAATTAATGTCATGGTTATTATTCTCATGTCAATATAGACTGGGTTCCAAAAGAAACTTATCACTTCTTCAGAGCGCCACACATTAAAATCTAAAGCATAAAAATGAATCATAATTCGGCATAGATTAGCTATAATATTCCTCAGCATGCACATCTAAACAAAATTATGTTTGATTTAGTCAACAAAGAATAAAATAAGGTGAAATCACAAGAGGTAATTTTTCAAAAATCACAGAAACTGCTCGCCTTCCGGGCACGGAGCTCGGTACGGACAATAGCCAGCCTGGTGGTTACATAACCCGCCTTTGATCTTGAATGAATAGCTATTGAAAGTTCTGAATAGACCGCCTTTCGTGGAGGTTCGCAGCGAGCAGTTTCTGTGATTTTTGTAAAGTGACCTGTAGCGATTCCATCGCATTTTTCTCTTCTTTGGCAAAAGCAACCTTTCAATTTTTCAGATATACTTCATAAGGAGAATGATAGCTTATCTATGTCTAAATATGATTCAATTTGATGCTATGGATTTTAGTGAGCGTCGCTCTGAAGAAGTGATAAGTTTCTTTTGGAATCCAGTTTAGATACTTTTAGTGTTATAACTTTATTTCCACTTTTAACCAACAGCTTGAAGTAGGGTGCAACCAGTTGCTAGCCTCTTTCCAGACTGCTGACATATCAGGCAATGGCCTCGTGGGAATTGAACAGTTCATGAAGGTCCTGTCTGAAATCAGTGTTCCATTGCAGTATGTGGATGCTGAGATGCTGCTTGAAAGGTAAGAGCTCACAAATATTAAATGATATCTCTTTTTTAAAGAACAATTCTGTGTTAAAAGTGCCAAGTGATCCTGTCTATTGTCTTAAGCGGTTACAGCCAATTTAGCTGCCCAAAATGCTAGAAGGGCCTACTCGAATCTTTAATTTAGCCCAAGAAATTTACCTCAAGTTCAATGCAAAATAAGTAATAGAGTGTTTTTTTTTTGAGCACTCAAACTTTTTACAAGTAGCCCCCAAAATACATTTCCATTGTCTTTTTTAGAGGGCAATTCTTGATTGAAATATGATCAACACTGAGAAAATAATAATGAATATTCCACCTTGTTTTTTTTTTGTGTCTATGTTTGATTCATGAAGTATGTTCCTTCTTGTTTTAATTAACAATAAAACAAATTTAAATAGTTAACCCCCAAAGAATTAATTCTGAAATTTAGTTTAAATGGTACAAATAGTGGACATAAAACATATAAATTGTATTTAATGGTGTAATGCTTGAGATAAAATTGACAATTTTGTTATTATTGTTATCCTCGTTTTAGGTGTGGTATGAGGAGAAAGGACGGCCGTGTGATGTACAGAGATTTGCTCCTGAAATACATGCTGAGAACGGAGAATGGAATAGCGCACAGGATCATCATGGATGGATCGCACAGGTAAGATACAATGTCAGTCGGTCAATTGGTTGGATGGATGGTTGTTTGGTTGGTTGGTTAGTTATAACTGGTTGGTTGGACTTTTGATGTTCAGAGATTTCATATTGAAATACATGCTATGAACTGAGGCTGGAATAGCACACAGGATCATCATGGATGGATCCCACGTACATGTAGGTAAGATGTTCAACCAGTGGTTGTTTGGTTGGTTGATTGATTGATTGATCAATTGATTGATTTGTCGGTGGGTCGATCGATCGAGTGAGTGAGTTAAGTTAGTGAGTGAGTGGTTGGTTGTTTGGTTGGTTTGATGGATGGCTGGTTGGTTGGTCAGCAAGTTGGTGATCGGCTAATATGGAATGATATATTGACTTTATAGTTATTATAAATCGAATAGCTGGAAAACTTACTTTGTAAATGCACCTCTTTGCTGATTAACAAGGCTGTGGACAGATCATCTTGCGAAATGAATAAAATGTGATTATTAACCTTCATTGTGACCATGATTATTTTCTATGTGTAGCCACTTGTTCCTTGCCTGTGCATTTAGGCACATTTAGGCACATTTTGACTTGCGCTGACTGCTCAAGCGCTGACTTGCAATTAATTGTTACTCTTTATAGCCTGGTCACATACAGTGTATCAACGGATTGCGCAAACGGATGTCAAACAGAGAGCTAAATGTTCCATCCGTTCTATACGTTTCTTGTCCGTTCCTTGTCCGGTGATGTACGTTGTTCTATGTTTTGTACATGAAGCAATGGAGACGACTTTCATCACCGGATAATTTAATTTCGCAAATTGTCTATTCGTTGGGCATACGTTTCCGATATCCGTTGATATCTGACCGGGCCATTATGCAGCAGGTTACTTTCTTGGACCAATCCCTTACATTAAACCTCTCTTCCTTGTCATTGTGCATCCCCTAGGTTCAATACCCGGCTCAACACCCCTCAAGGCTTCCTGTCCATCGATGATGCTGAGGCCAAGCTCGTGGAATTCCTTCACAGAGACTTTCTGCGACTTCTAGGAATGTTCAAGTAAGTATAGAAGTCACAATAAGCGTTCGACTTCCTATCACGGGACCCGAGTTTGAAACCGATCGATGCCCCTATATTTATGTCCTTCAGCAAGACATTTAATCTGCATCACAGCTGGATACCATGGTCGGGTGTTAATTAATTAGCATTGCACTATGGGCAGCATATTGATAATATGGCTAAGCATTTTTGCAGAGTGGTGAGTTCAAAAGGAAATTGATCAAGAGGTTTCCATAAAAGTTTGTACATGTAAATTTCATGCATTCAAAATGTATTTTAAAAACATTATCTGTTAGAAGAGATTTTTTTTGTATTTAATCATCAAGTTGCTTTTGAGTATAATATCTTTAAAAAATAAAAACTTCTTTGATAGGAGTAAGATTGAGAAATATACAATTCCAGAACCATAATTTATTATTCTGACCCATATTACATATTTTGTTTTCTTTATATTTCTTTATATATTGGAAGCTTTTTTATTACTATGCTTTTGAGTAAATTCTAAAGAAAAACAAACTTCTTTGATATAAGAAAATATTGATATAGAAGCACAATAAACATTCATACTTTTGTTTTTTTTCTTGAAATTTCTCAGGACTCTTGATATGTAGGATCTCGGCCTTCTGACACAAAGAGACTTTAGAGACACCATAGAAAAGATGTTCAATTTCCACATGAGCATTCAGAATTTGATTTAAATCATATATTGGAAGCTTTTTTATTACTATGCTTTTGAGTAAATTCTAAAGAAAAACAAACTTCTTTGATATATAAGAAATATTGATATAGAAGCACAATAAACATTCATACTTTTGTGTTTTTTCTTGAAATTGCTCAGGACTCTTGATATGTACGATCTTGGCCTTCTGACACAAAGAGACTTTAGAGACACCATAGAAAAGACATTCAACATCCGCCTGAGCAAAGACCAGCTCAACGAAATACTCTACGATTTTGGACAGGAAGACGGCTTAGTCGTTTACCCACAATTCCTGGCTCTCTTCAACAAGAAAAGGTAAGGTAGCAAATGTTAAAGATGAATAAGATAAAGATGAATAGTGAAAAGCTGGACCTGACATGATTTTTACCTTTCTCATCATCAGCAGATCAAATTGCAAAGCACATTTTGTTTTATTGGGAGATGATGGTAATAGAGAAGTTGTACTTGGGCATATGGGTTTATCTGTTTTATATATCATCTTTTTTTCCAAAATCCATTAAAATATCTGTTTTGAATATTGTACCCTTACTTGATGAAGATTCTCAATGAATTGGTGACCTACTCTTTCTCCATTTCATTTCAGATTCATCCCATTTCAGAACCAGTTGAGCACTCAGAGACCACCAAGCGTTGCGCAATCGCTCACACCACCAGACATCGCCATCATCCATGGATGGGAATTGAAAAAATACATACATTTTTATAATTTACTCATGAAAACTGTTATCATAAGTACTATTTTCCCTATCATTTATTTCCAAAATCATAGAAATTCTATTGATTTTCCTTCAAAATTGTAACTAATCATTAAACAAAAATGTCTTCCTTCATTCATTTCAGGTTCATCCCATTCCAGAACCAGGTGAGCACTCAACTGAGACCACCAAGCGTTGCGCGATCGCTCACACCACCAGACATCGCCATCATCCACGGACGGGAATTCTCCCAAACACCCGATGAACAAGGGGAGGCGTGGCCTATTGGCCAGGCAGCCAATGAGGATGAAGCAATGGAGACTTCGAGGCTTGTGATTGCTGCTGGGCTCAAAGCTAAGAAGATGGAGGGACGTTACAGGCCTGTTTCTGAGGTGAGCACAAGCACTGTTTTGTTTAGAGGGCGGGGGGGGGGGGGGCCTTACCCATTTATGTCCCATTGTGGTCATAGGCTTTGTTGATGAAAAATACTGCTGAAAACTGCTAATCTATTGAAGAATCGGCTGTGTAAT